>VZRI01013395.1:466464-521930 GCA_013397515.1 Upupa epops
ACCACGCAAGGTGAGCGCGGGGCCGCTCCGCACCTGCCTGCGGGAGCCGGGGCGGGTGGCGGTGGGGCCGGGCCGGAGCGGGTGGCGGTGGGGCCGGGCCGGGACACCCACGGTGGGCGCTGTGCTTGCAGAGGGCTTGCGGGAGTACTTCAGCCAGTTCGGCGAGGTGAAGGAGTGCCTGGTGATGCGGGACCCGCTGACAAAGAGATCCAGGTGAGAGGCCGGGCCCGCGCCTCCCTTCGCCCCCGCCGCGGCCAGGCTGCCACTTTAACCAACTTTCTCTCTTCTCTCCGCATTCCCCCTCCTGCCCGGACTGTGGGGCTCAGGGGCTTCGGGTTCGTCACGTTCATGGACCAGGCTGGAGTCGACAAGGTCCTGGCCCAATCCAGACATGAACTGGACTCCAAGACGGTGAGATGACTTCTCTCATCTCAGGGGTGCGTTTGCCGGTGGAGCGGCTATGCTGGGAGCAGCCGTTGATTGCGGTGGTTGATTTCCAGTTAGAGGTTGTAAACTATCGATTTCTAATAGGAATCGATCAGCCCTTTCTCTGTCCCACGCACCAGCGGGTAGCCTGGCTGCTACCCGAGCACCGGGCTCGGCTGCTGTCCTGGTGTGGGGCTGTAGATCCCGGTGAGGATTTTCCTCCTGCCCATCAGTCAGCAAGGCCCCTCCGAGGAGTGACCGTGGCCCTCTCGGAGCTGGGACACCTGAGCACATTTCAGGAGGAGAATTCGCACTGGGAAACGGATGCGGCTGTGTTTAGGGAGAGGGGAGCCAACCCCCCCCAACATGTGCTGCCCAGTACCGCTTCGGCCCCAGGACCTGCATCACTGGCTGCGGTGGCCTGTGCCCTCCCCTCACCGAGAGCTCTCCTGCTGAGCCCCACAGCCTCTTCTGTGGTTTCCCTGGGCAAAGTTTTTGTAACGGTCATGGAGGTTCAAGACTTTATTGTCTCCGAGCGTGGCCAGTGCCCGCCCATGTGGGCCACCTCTTGGAGCAGCTGCGGCTCCAGCCCTCGCTTTAAAGTGAAGGCTGATTAGAAGCCGTGGCTGGGCCGGCAGAAAGATTTTAGTGGTTCTCTGGGTTGGTGTCCTACGGTGCCTGTTCTTGCTTTGCAAATCTGTGTCTCCTGGGAGATGTGCAGGCTGTTTGGAGGGGTGGGGGTGAGCTGTCCGAGTGGGAGGTCCCTTCTCTTGAGTTTTAGTGACTTGCTTTCCTCTGAATTCCTTTTGCTTATTGGTGCCCCGGGGTGAAGGTGAGGGATGGGGGTGCAGCAGGGACTCTGAGGAGCTGGCATGATGAGGGGAGACATTCTGGCTCTGGGCACGGGGGGCTGCTGAGGAGTCCAAATGTGCAAGTTTGTCTCTTGCAGTGCACGCCTCGGGTGTCCCAGCCTTTATCTTGGCAGAAGGGAGAGGGCGGGAGAGCAAGACCCCCTTTCTTAGGGTTTACAGCATGAGTTGCAGTGAGATTTATGCCTGTTCCTGTTTGACTGCCTGGATCGCTCTCTTTGATGTGCACAGGTCCTTCCTCCCCATGGGAGCTCCTGGTTAAACCTACCCCAGCCTTCCTGACCGAGGCTGGGTCCCCAGGACTCACAGACCTCCTCCTTTCAGGAGTGATGTAAAGTGAGTTTTGCTCTGGGGGAGGGTTACGGGAAAGACTTTTGAGGAGGGCCCAGAGCTTGCTTTTTTTTCTTTTTTTTTTTCCCCACTAGCCTGTGTAAACAGTGTCTGCTCTGCTAGTCCTGTCAGGAGTGTGGGCTGGCATAGACCCTTTTTGGAAAGGCAAGTGATGGATGTCTGTTGTAGCTCTAATCCCAAAAGCGTTCTGGGGCTAGAAGTGAACTGAAACCCAGTCTCCATTCTTCTCCCTGCACTGCCGCAGCCGCCTGTGCGAGGCCACTCTGCAGCCCACCGTGCAGCCCACAAGGGCGGGGAGCGCCAGGCAGGGCAGGGGCGGACAGGCGGGTGCCGCAGGAGAACAGAAGGGCCTCGTGGCGCAGGGCGCATGGGGACCGACCAGCCATTGAAATTCCCAGCTGCATCTGCTCCGCTCACCCTGCCGGCGTGGTGGAGAGAATGGGGGCAGTTTCACCAGGGTCCTTCCTTTGTTAGCAACTTTGATCCTCTCCCCTCTTCTTTTTTATTTATATTTAGTGAGTTTTTCAGCTTGGTCAGATGATTTGGGGTGTTTTGACTGGTGAGAGGTTGGTCTTGTAGTGCTGCATGGAGCCTCCATAAGCCTTTTTCCTGCTGAGCTGAAAGATTCTGCTGTGAGTCATGGGTTAAATGACACAAACTCATCTGAATCCTAATGTAGGGTTTTATGAAACTTTGCAGGAAAAGGCCCTGTCCTGAAAGGACACCCTTCTCTCTGGACTTGGTGTCTCCTGGCAAGCAGTACTTGATAGATAGTGTCTGCCCAACTTGTTGCTTTATTGTTTTCTGATTCTTCCAGCCCCAACGAGAGCTCTTGGCCCCATTCTCTGGGGAAACCTTGTGTTTTTCAGACTCCTCTTTGTTTGTCAGCTAGATAGCAGCAGCCTACAAGGTTATTTATGAAAATGCTTGTTATCAGAATTTGCTCTGTAGTCTGAAGGTGAGAGGTTTGCGTGACTTTGTAAAGCTGTAGCTGGCCACTGCCTGGAGCTTATTCTTTACTTGCTCTGGGAAGAGTGGGCTCAGCGGCATGGGATCGCCCTGTTGTTTCTTTGTTGCTGTTACTGAGTTTTTGCTGGATTTATTTTCCGTGGTGGCAGGAGTGATGTGTGGCTCTTGGGCTGTGCAGACCAGCGTAGTGAAGGCAACTGGGAGGTACAATGAATGAATAAACCCAATCCTGAGGTCTCTTGTGGGTCCTTGCCAGCCTTTTCCTTGCTTTGGGGCACCAACCAACCACAGCCAGGTTAACGCAGGAGTTACCTGACCTGAGCTATTAAATGGTGCTGTAGGAGATGCGAAGAGTGTTTCTGAGGAGCCTGGCCAGCTCACTGCTACACCCGCGATGTTAGTGGGATTCTTCATCCTTAAAGCCTTGTGGGGTTAAGTGGAAGCAGTCTGTACTTCCACTGTGACTTCTACTTGCCACAGCCTGATCTCAGGGTTCTGGTTTTTTGGATACAATCAGAGCAGTTCTGAATGCTCTTACTCTTAGCAGATTTCTATCTGGGTTTGTAAAAAGGATCCATTACGTCACTGGGTGACACTGAAACTCAACCCCTCCAGGGCTATTTGTTCAAACACCAGAAATGAGGGAATAAGGTACCAGTGCTTTTGCTTTAATTAGAAAGACTCCAACCATGGAGGATCAGTCCAGTTTGAGTAACTTGAGTCCAGTGCTGAACTCACTCCCCTCTGCGCGTTCCCAGGGCTGCCCCTGCAGTCAGTCACCCCAGCCTCCCTCTACCTGCAACAATAGCTGGTTGTGCAGAAGAATTTGTGAAATGACTGCCTGCTCCCTCCAGCCAGGAGGACACGTTATCTCTGCCCAGTTGATCACACTCAGGGTAATGAGAAAATGAGGCTGAGCTTAGCATTGCAGAGTATGAAAGCATCTTCTTGGCAGGAGCTGAATGACACTGGCTGAGAAGTAAAAGACAGAAGATTATTGTTTTTGCTTATTATCTGCCATCAACCTCCTGGTCTCCTGCCGTCCCCTGTCCTCAGATTCGCTGTGGGTGTCTGCACTGGCCAGGAAGCAGTGGGGGTGTGGGAGGGGAGGGACAGAAGGGTTCCGATGCCCCAGGGAGGCACTGGAGGCCTTGCTAATCTGCTGGGCTTGGAGCTCTGGGAAGGAGGTGTATTTTTTAGTTTATTTGTGCTCTTCACTTTTGCCTCTGTTTACTTACGTGCTGAGTTTATTTATGTTGTAGGCTGTGAGTCAGGATGGAGGTGGGGAAGGCAGGGAGAAAAGCTGGTGGAAGGGCACTGGGAGGCCAGGCTCCAAGGCTGTGTGACAAGTGAAAGGACGCGGGATAAGAGGGTGGCCAGGCCTGAACAAAGCAGTGAGAGGAGCTGCAGAAGCAGCTTCCTGTAGGGCTGTTTGAGGTGCTGGGCTGAGGGCAAGACATTCCAGGGTGCCCTCCCAGCTGCAGCTTGTCCAAGCACAGGGATGAGCCAGACCTGCCTTTAGCACTGGTCTTTGTAAGCTGATTTGTAGGTCTGGATCATCCCTGATGTGATGTAACTTTTCAGGAGTTGCTGTAAAAATAGGCTATAAAGAAAGAGGTGATGGCTGAGGAGGAGAGGAGGCTTCATGGGCGTTTGTCTTGCAGCTGCATTAATGTTGTCTCGGCTTTTGTGGTGGTGCCAGTGCCAGCGCCAGCACGCGCTTATCTGTGCTGAGCCCAGCAGAACGCACAGCACCTGGATGGTGGCGCAGAAACCGGCGGCTCAGGCCGGCAGCAGGTTTATAGAGAAGCTGAACAGGCACAATGGAGGGCTCAGCCTGCGGAGCGGAGGCTTCGCATCATTGTGTGCAGTGGAGCCTGGGGAGAGGGTCAGCCCTGTGGCCACAGCCTCTGGGGCTTTGGTCTCCATGGTTTAGTTTGTGCCGTCCTTTCTGGTCTTTTATTCCTTCACCCTGTGTTTTGTGGGATTTAATGTTTGCGCACTGCCTCCTTTCTGTCCCGTTACTACCCAGGTGAGCTCTGTATTTGTAGGTGGAGTGGTGGGGGAGAGCAAAAAGGCAAAAGAAAGCACTTTTCATAGGAGGCGGGTGATGCAGAGCACCCAGGGGCAGGCCAAGTGGGAGGGTGCAGCCCAGCCTGTTAATCCCAGCATGTGATGGGCTTTCTGGTGCGTCTGGCCAGCGCTTAGCGTGAGACAGACCACTGCATGCTGGGACTTGTAGTCTCCCTGGATTGCACCTTACCAAGAGGGAAAGATGTCTGCAGCCAGCTTCATTTGATGCACCTCAGGTAGATTTCTTTGGATTTTTGCAAGGTGCCACCTGGGCAGAGACAGCCATGTGCACAGAGGGAACCCTGTATCTGTAAATAAGCAGCAAAAGTGTGTTCACATGTACTTTCTTATGTTTTTTTCAGATTGACCCGAAGGTAGCGTTCCCCCGCCGAGCACAGCCCAAGGTAAGCACTGTGGGCAGCCCTTGCCTTCTCAAAGAGTGAAATTTGTGGTGGTGAAACTTGTCACTTTGTGCAAGGTTTCTAGAGCACACGACAGAGTCACTCCCTGCGATTTGCTCAGGACTCACCTGGAGCAGGCACTGCTGTGACACTGTGCGGCGCGTGCTCCTCTTGGGCCTGGGGGTTTGGGTGGCACTGGAGGAACCAGGAGGCCCTCCTTTAGGATGGACTAATTAGAGCTGGTGAAATAAATGCTGCCCAGGATGAACTTAGTCCTTCTAAGGTTGCAGTCAGTGCCTCATAGTTTCAGGCCATGGGAGGTACAGAACAGCTCCATGCTGGGATGTGATACAGGTGAGAAGAAGGTTGTGTGTCTGCACAGGCAATGGTATGAATAGCTGTGTGGCTGGGAGCAGGAGAAGGGTTTCCTCTTACGGTGTGCCCTTGTGTGGTTCAGCTCTGGAAAAGGCTAAAGGAGTTTGGTATTGGATCTTATCAACAAGAGGCCCTGGCATCAAAACGAGCAGTTGCAGAAACTTTTACCAGGCGTGTAGCTAGAAACTTCACTGAGGAGCCAGCAGCAGGATGGAGACTGACTTTAGACTTTGTGTGTCCCTTTAACTTTGCCTTGGGTGGGAGTTATAAAGTTTAGAGTATTCCACGTGCTGTCTTGGGAGAAAGAGCTGGGGAAAAACAGTGTTGAGAAGTAGAAAGGAAAGAGGAGACTGGTGCCAGGAGGAAAGTAGGGGAGATTGGGCACTGAGAACAATTGGTGAGCAGGTATCCCGAGTAACTGGAGCCAGGAAGCACATGGTAGGAATTGGGTTAATTCCATTAAGCAGTTTGGTGACAGAAGGTGCTTTAGTGTTAGAACGGGCTGCTCTCCAAGCCAGGGAATTGCTGCGGATTAGCCCTATGCTCCTTGGGGTAATTAGGACCATGTGTTTCTCTGAGAGCAGGGGTGTAGCCAAGCAGCTAAGGGGAGGATGCAGCTGGAGAGCTGGTTCAAAGGATGTCAGTGTGCCTCAGCCTGGCAGCAGTGGCCCCTCTCTGCACAGTTAGTTTTCTCCCTTGTCCCAGCTGCATGAATGACAAGTGGCAGAGAGATCTTCTCTTGCAAAAGCAAAAGAGATTTATCTGGGGGTCAGCTGAGCTCCAGTTTGGTGACTGGGGGAATGGGTGTGAAATGAGACCACAAGCAGGACTGAATGCTTTGCAATTTGCAAGCCAGGAGGGTGAAGCCTGGGGAGCCTGCTGGTGCTGGCAGGCCTCTGGCCAGGCTGGGAAGCAGAGCAGCATCTTGGGGGGAGCCTGGATAGGGGTGACTGAGCAGAGTAGCTACAGGAAGAGCAGGATGGCTGGGGAGAGTTGTGCCCTGCATCTTCAGGGCAAGGTACAGGGTGCCAAGGGAGCACCAGCAGGTTAGGAAGGGAAGAGGCTGGTAACATGGTGTTGGAAGAGGAGGTGGTGGCTGGGCACTTCATGCATGATGGGGTATTGTGAGGACAAGAGGTCTGTTGGGCCAAAGGCCTTTGAGAAGGTGGCAGCAAAAGGGCAGGCGCTTCCCGGCAGTGGATGTGAGTTAGTGGCCTTTTGAGTCTTGTTCTCTGCTTGCTCTGGGTTTATTTGGTGAATTCCTGTCCTTCCGTTTTCCAGATGGTGACCCGAACGAAGAAGATATTTGTGGGTGGTCTGTCTGTGAACACTACTGTGGAGGATGTGAAGCAATATTTTGAGCAGTTTGGGAAGGTAAGTCTCTTGAGCGGTGTTGGATCAAAGCTGCTGCTTCTGGGGCAAAAAGGAGTTTAGTAAGCTGTGGGTTGGGACTTGCAAGTCTTTTGCACAGGGTCAAGTACGTTGAAGGTCACTTACAGATACTGGCTGTAGTGTCTCTTTAGGAGATACAGCAAATGATTTCTGTCTTGAATTTATTTGAAAAAGGGTTTGTGCTTGTTCCTGGAGTCTGTAGGGCCTGTGCAAAGGGAAATGGCTTTCCGGTTTTTCCCTGGCCAGGAGCCTCATGGCCCACAGATGAATCTGGGGCAAACATGGTTAGTTTTGTATGTTTGAAGAAAATATGGCATGATGGCTATTTCCTGTGTTGGTCTGGCTCTTCTGTCCCAGCTGGTGGCTTAGAAGTGTGGATGGAAGTCACTTGTGCTGTGGTCTGTGACATCCAGGTGTGCAAATTGTAAGTTGGGACTGAACTGGAGGATAGAAGGGGGCTCAGTCTTGGCCTTTCCCCTCTCAGGAGGCTGTGAGCATCCCCAGGAGTAATCTCAGTAGTATTTGGCTGAAGGATCCCAAGATTTTTAATGGGATTAGGAACTGAAGGGGATCATTGTACCTAAATGGCGAATGCGGTCACCACTGGGGCAGGGGACTGTGACTGTTGCACTGTTCTTCAGGGGAGTTGTGCGTGGGTTTGCTGTTTGGGTATCAGAAAGTGTTGGATTCTGTGGCTCTTGGGCCTTCCCTGCCCAGCTAGGGGAGTGGAACACAGTTTGCTGGATGGCAATCTGGCTAGGACATTGCTGATAGCAACATGGTTCTGGAGGAAAGTACGGTGGGAACCGCAAAGTATGTGGGATGAAGGCTTTGGTATTGATTTTCTCCTGAAAGATCCTGTAAAAGAGTGATCATAGAACATAGAATGATTCAGTTAGGAAGAGACTTTAGAGATCATCTGCTCCAACCTGCCTGCCATGGGCAGTGATGCCTTATGTTGAGGCACATCAGTTGGTGAAAGGAAGGGCAGTTGTGCCATAACATCAGAACTTTTGGACAGAAAGTTTGGAGCAAAGTGCTCAGTACTTCTGTTCAGCTTCTGAAGTCAAGTCTGCATGTCCTGGGATGATGTTGTGACTGCAAAGTGGGACTCCTTTCTTCAGTCCTAAGAGAAAGTGGCACTAGCTTTTTTAGAAATGAGCAAACTCTGCTGCATCCTCAAGAGCTTTTGCACGGTGTCACTAAAGGTGGTGGTGTCCATGCGTCTGTGTAGTCTGAAGGCTGTTAGTTTGACTTGCACATGCTTCTGTGGTGCTGATGTGTTTTACAGGAAGACGAAATGTCTTGGGCATAATCCCCTTTTAACCTTCACCATCAACCTCTGTTCACTTGAGGCAGAAGCATGTTGCGTAGCACTGGATTTACAAGCTGATAGATTTGCTCTGAGAAGTGCTTCCCGGTGCTTTTGGGCTGTTCCTCTTGTTGGACGGATATGTGCCAGAAGGTGTCCTGACGTCAGGAGACTGGCAAGAACTGGTTGTGTCAGATTGTTTTCTTGGGACTGGGCAGAAGGGATCGTTTTGCATAACTCATTGCGATTCATTTCTGAAGAACCAGCATCCTGCACAACATCCGGTGCTCAAAATCTGCATGAAGCTGATGCAGCTCTGGGGAGTTTCCACTGGGGAGATAGCAGGGCTGGTCAGATTGACTCTCTGGTTTTGGGGCGGTTTTCTGACTCATGTGGCTATTGCAGCTGAGAAGAAACCTTCAGAGGTCTTCTATAAGGTGGTGTTCCTGGCCTCTAACCATATTCCAGGCTAAGTCTCAAATTTAAGTCAGGAAGGCCTGGAGAACTGTTTCCTGAGAAATTCCCTTCAATCTGTGGCTGATACGCAGGCTCAGTGGGAAAGCATTTCAGAGGAAAGCCTCTGTGACCATCAGCTCTGGAGTGCTGCTGCTTTGAACATGTGGTTTCCAGGGATAAGCAAAACTGATTGCCTTCCATTTCAAATGTGATCCACAGAGAATATGGCTTTGGTACACAGGCTCCTTGGGTGTTTGTTATGATATTCCTAAGGGCCTCCAAGCTTTCATTGGTCTCCTAGGATCCCTTCTTTAGAGAGAACTCTTGGCAACTGACTCTGTACTTGTTTTCTCAATTTATGGCATTTTTAAGTGAGAGCTGGTGAAGTTTTCCTGTTTTCTAATCCTGAAAGTTTCCTGTTTTCCTAATCCTGGAAAGCCTGTCTGAAAGGAGCACCAAGTCATCATGGAATGGTCTGGATTGGAAGAGACCTTAAAGATTATCTAGTTCCAACCCCCTGCCATGGGCAGGGACACTTCCCACTGGACTAGGTTGCTCAATGCCCCACCCAACCCGAGTTGAACACTTCCAGGGAGGGGGCAGCCACAACCTCCCTGTTCCAGTGTCTCAGCACCCTCATTGTGAAGGACTTCCTCCTGACTTCCAGTCTTACCTCCCCTCTTCCAGCTTGAAACCATTACCCCCAGTCCTACCATTACAACCTCTTTTTAAAAGCCCTGCCCCAGCTTTCTTATAGGCCCCCTTCAGGTACTTGAAGGCTACTATAATGTCTCCCCAGAGCATCCTCTTTAGGCTGAACAGCCCCATCTCTTGCATCCTGTCCCCAGGATCAAGGTACCAGGTTGCCAGGGGTGATTTTTAGTCATTCCTTGAGAATCCAGGGACAAGCTCAGTTTGGATCTCTGCTCTGGATGAGATCATCCTCAGCAGTACAGACTGTTCAAAGGGTTTTGCATGAGGGTTATCTTCTAGGTAACCCTCAGGCCACAAGCCTAAGCATGTGTTAGATTTGCCACCACTTACGGCCTTTAAATTAGGATAGAGTTTTTTGAAAAACACCTTTAAGTACAGCCTGCACATGCTGTAGGAATTATGAGAGGAAGTGCTATGCCCTGCTGTACAGACGAGGTTAAATTAGATTATCATAATGTTCTCTCCAGTCCAAATCCGTGAACTGCAGCTTGCAAATCTACCAAGGTAGCCAGTGGTGTATCTCGGGTCAGAAGCAACACACCTTGTATGTCCCTGTTAGCAGGGGGGGGTAAAAAAAGAGGAAACTGAGTTGAGCTGGAGATGAAAATGTTATCCATTTCATAAAACAGAGTCCTGAAGTCTGGTTTGTTTTTTTTCCATTTTGGGATTTCCACTTATTCTCCTGTTTTTGTTTCATTTTTTAATTTCCTTTCCTTGCCGTGTCCAAAACCTCATCTCAGCTTTGTAAAATGCAAGTGGCACAAGAAAAATGAAAGTGTGTGGAGGAAATCCATGAGTATTACTTAGGGGTGAAGGAAGAAAGGGACAGGCTGTCATCCCAGTTCTTCCTATCAAACTACGTGGTTTTAACAGGCACAAAAGATGAAGCTTCAAAGAGGATCCCAAATACAGTGTGAGGTTGTCTGCTTCAAAGGATTGCTTTATTTCTTTTTTTTTTTTATTCCAAAACTGTGAATGAAAAATATGGGTTGCTGTTTTCCCGAGGAACAAAATACAAAGCAGTTTTTTTAGTACAGTGAGAGAGGCTGCGAAGTGCTCTCAATCTGGCAATGGTTTGTCAGGTGCAGCTGCTAAGGCCTTGAACATAGCAGAATCTCTAGGAAGCACTTGTGGCTCCAAAAGCTGAATCTCTCCAAGATGAAAGCCAAGGCCATAGACGTGTTTTTTAGAGGAGATTTATTTTTTCAACTGTAGGACAGAAGTCCTAGAAAAAATTGCAGTCACAGTATGTGTAGCCAAGTGTCTTGGCTTAAGTTGGATGTTGTTGATAAACTTTAGGCTACACAAGGAAGTATTTCAACAGCACCACTAGATTCAGGCTATTGCTCTCACTGAAACCTGAAACAGAAAGAGAGGAGGAAGAAATCTCGCACCTACCACCTCAGGCATAGCTAGTTCTCTGTCTAGTTCAACACGTATGAGGATGCCTCAGGAGCTCAAGTCCTCGTTTTCTACTTCAGCCTGTGGGAGTGCTCTGTTTTATTTACTGTGTGCAAAAGGACTTGTCCATGAGATTAATTTCTTTGGAGCACTGAGTCTCTGATCTTGTAAGCAAAGTTATTTGTTTCATATCATAACTGAAAAAACTCAGACCTTTTCAAGGTTGGTCTGATGAGGCTTTGCTGTAGAGAAAAGCAAATAAATTGCAAGATAGGAGGCTCAGAACAAATAAGGTCTTTTCTCATGGAGCTTATCTAAGCTGTGAAATCCTTCCCCCAGGATGTTGTTGCTAGAATTTGCGTAGGCTCCAAAATGATTGTACAAATTCATGGAAGGTCTGTTAAGTACATAGACATCCCTCTGAGTTCAGGATTTCCACAAATCACAAATGTTTGGAAGATGATGGAGTACTTTGAGGTCTGTCATGATATCCTTGTCTTTATGTTCTTACAAACGTGTCTGTTGGTGGGTATTTTGGAGGTTGTTGGGCAACGTGGACCTCTGCTCTCATTTGGTGCAGCCAGGCTTGTGTCATTAGGAAAAACAATCCTTTCGGTAATTACAAATGCAGAGACACTGGAAGAAATGGGGTGCTGGACCTATTTCAGGTGTTTGATCTCAGTTTTCTTCTGTGCTTTTCCATTTTGTGATGCAGAAGAAACATATTCACAGTGACGTCTTTGCATGACTCACTAATCAGTTGTGGCTCCAAGGGTGCTTGAGAAGTGCTTAAAACAGTCTGCATCTCTCCCTGGGCCTGCAGGTAATCTGCGTATGTTGATGAGTTGGTCAGGAAAGCTCAGCCTCTTGGTGAGGCAGATCATGCCCAGAGAAAGATCTGTTCTCTAAAAATATCCTGGAAGCAAACAAGGAAAAAGATCTGCTAAGGTCGGAGGATGATTCTGACCTTTAGGCTGCCATCTAATACTCAGTCCAGATTCTGAACCATCTGCCTGAGATGGGTTCTGAAATCTCACTAGCAAGTCTAGTGCTGTCCTAACTGAGAGAAAGCCACCACAAACGAGGTGCTGGATTTGATGGAGGTTTGCCAGTGTGTTGTGAGGTCCTGCTCGTGCACACCTGCCAGAGAAATGGAGTGGTTGACTTGCCTACATGAAATGATTTTTTCTGGCTGACTAATTGGAGACCCTTTAGATGGATACTGATGGGGAATTTCTTTAAAGGAAGGCTTGCTCCTGCACTTACAGCAGGCATGCTTTCCCTTGCTTTGGATTGGGAGAATGTTAATTAATTAATCCTTAATCTGCTGCTTTCTGGAAATTTCAGGGATCAAAGCTACTTGTCAACCTGCTGTGGATTTCCAAACTGGATTTTGGATTTTCTTCTACAGATCAGAGGGCAATTTATGCAAATTCTCACGCATTGCATGGTTGCAATGAACAGATGGGGTGGAGAGGAGAAGGGGAATCTGATCACCTCTCTTGTGGCAGTAGGCAGTTTGGCTTCTGGTAACAATGCCTCTGGAACAAAGGGTTCTCTGTGCTCCGCATCTGGTAGGCAGACAGCCAGAAGTGCTGTAGCAGCAATGGTCATTCAGGTCTTCAGTGGTTCATTTGATATTTGTCAGGTGCCCACGGTGCAGTGCAGGAGTGGGCAGGAACACCTGGACAAGCTGTTCTGCTCACCTGTGGCATGGAGTAGGCTCTGTTCCTCGTCTGACTCTTGTTCCCAGAGTTTTGAGAATGGTTCTGTGGAGCGGGATAAGAAGGATCCTGTTGGCACTTTGCACACCTACTCCCAGAGTTGGGCTCCGGGTTGATGCACGTCCTTCTCTTCCTCCTCCTGTTGGAAGAGCTGGCAGAACCTCACTGGTTTCTTTCCTGACAGGAAGGCCAAGTGGTTTGTAGATCGTTAGGTTTGTATTTGCTGCATTTAAGCTGTCATGGCAGTTATTATTCTTCTGCTTGATTTTTCTACAACTCTGTTGCCATGGTTCCTCCTAAGACCAGCTGTTCAGGTAGAAGATGCCTATTTGCCTGAATATTTACAGCTGTCTTCAAGATCTGCTTATGTGTAAGTGCGTCCAACAGTTCTCAGCAAACTTTTATTGGAATTTTACTTTTTGTGTTGAAGCTGCATGAGGCTGCAGTTGATTTCCTGTTTCAGGAAGTCTGGAAGATTACAGTGTCACTAAGCTGCTGAAAGAGTAATTGGGCTGGTTCGGCCCAGGCCAGGTAGATCTGTGTGTTTCCTCTTAAGAAGGTGATGCTTGCTGCCCTCCTGCAGGTCTCAGCAGTGGCAAATCTGCAGATCTTCCTTCCCAGAGACAAACTTTCATTCATTTTCTGGATGCATTACCTCCACTTCAAGCAAAGCCTATTATGTTTCTTCTATTCCTGTTTCTTATCCAGAACTAGACAGAGTGAGCTACTGGAGACTGGGTTTGAGGTTTGGAGCTGTGGTTCCCACATCCAAGTTGTGTGGTGGGTAGGGCTTGGGAAGGGTTCACTTACACTTAGGGAGCAGAAGTCACTACTCTGGGGACTGCTTATTTCTGTGATGATTTTGACTCTCATAGCTAATTGTTCCTCAAAATTAACAACCTCCAACTTCTTACCTAAACGTTGGGCAACTGCAGCCTGTACCAGCAAGTTAAAAAATCCCCTGGAAGAGAGAGCCTGGGTCACTAAGGTGAACAGTTCTGCAGTAAAGTTTTCTGTTGCTTTGATTATGTTTAAAGCATTGAAAGAAATGTTAAGGTTGGGTAGGGAGAAGGGGGAGACATACAGTTCACTCGGCAAAAAAGCCTCTGTGAGGTACATTTGTGACAACAGATTATTTCCACACCCTACTACAGATGAGCAATGGGTGTTTCTGAAACAAACTCAAGTGTGTCTTCTGCTCACCGCTCCCACATGCAGCTCTCGGGCAGGTGCCCTGCTTTGTCTCTGCCCAGCACTGGGTACTAGGTGCCAGGAGACGGCACCTCTGTCCCTGCCCTGCTGCAGCACCCTTCCTGCGCCTTTCCCGGGTCCCCTCTCCCCTCCCACCCGCTCGGGCCCCAGCAGCCCAGTGCGGGCCGATGCAAGATGGCGGCCCCTCGGTGCCGCCGGTGCGCGGGGACCCCCCCCCTGCGCGTGCCCGTGGGCGGTGCNGCTGCCATTGGCCGCCGCGTTGCCCCGGCGACGGCCCCGCCGGCGGCCGCCTTTGTTGGGGCCCGACGGGGAGGGGATGGAGGAGCCGGGGGCTCTGTGTGTGCGTGCGTCGGTTCACCGCCATGGGAGTTGCCAACCGGGGGCTGCCACTGAGAGTGCGGGGTCGGTGCAAGCCCGGCTTGGCCCCTGTCTGGGACTTGAGGCTGCTGGGTTCGGTCATGGGACCTGCAGCCTCGCAGCACTGGGTGTATTGGGACAAGGCTGGGCCCCATCTGCTCCTCGAGCTCCGGAGGTGTGAGGCTGGACCCCCTTGGCTGGGCCCTGGCAATAAATGTCTGCTCTGTTTGGAGACAGGTGAGGTCCTTCTTCCTGCTCCACAGAGTCGGTCCACAACCTCTCCTGCTATACTTAGTAGGCTCCAGCACTACCTCTGCTCCCCCTGGGCTGCTGCTGAACCCTGCTGACTGTGTGAGACCACCCAGCTCATCCCACCTCTTGGCTTGGAGGGAGACTAGAGGATGCTTGTAGAGGTTTTGTTGTCAATAAAAAGCAGCAGCTGTAGCTGTACAGAGTTTGGGCCCTGGACTTGAGTAAGTGGGTTGGGACTTACCTCACATACTATATATACACATACGTATCTAATCATCTATGTATTATGTATTACCCATGTATTATCTCTCTATCTTAGATGAGTTCATGGAAGGAAACAGCTTTCAAGTAGGTGTTAATGTAATTAAGTTTCTACAAGGTGTTTTGGGGTGCTGGGTAGACACCTAACCTCAACGTAGCAGCAGAAACTTAGAAAAAAGCTTAGGTGGAAGAAAGCTGCAGGTCTCTCAATGTAAGGAGTGCTGTTTGGGATTATATGATTGCATGTGTCAGAGCCTGAGTGCTTGAGCACCGTGGGAGTGCCCAGCAGTGGCCAGGATTTTGCTGTGAGGTGGGCACACACGGGGCTCTGCCCCTTGCCCAGGGTTTGCAAAGAGGTTGTTGCTGAGGCTGGTCGATACACTAATTCAGCAGCTGTGTCCATGCTGGGTCTTAATTTCTGGCACCTGTCTCTCATCATAATGAATTTGTGGGCTCCAGATACCTGAGCTGGAGGTCTTCAGGAGGGGCAATGGCACAGAGTGCTGTAGGCAGACCTTTCTCCCAGTGTTTACTGGGGAAGACAGCTGTGTGCATAGCCTTTTTGTGAACTAGCTTAGAAACCAAACAAAACTAGACAGTGAAATATCTTACAGCCATGTCAGGTTTCCCCCCAGTACATCATAGCTGTGCTGGCACCGTGAAGGAAAATGGTGCAAGGGCAGGAGCAAGTGGTGATGGGGAATGGCACTGTGATGAGTTGCTGTCATACACACACACACCTCCCATTCCCTGATTGTGTCTTGGGAAGCTGCTCAGGAATTGCTTCAGGTCTGTGTGAAGTCTTGCATCCCCTGTGGCTCCGAGTGAATGCCTTGGCATGTTTCTCAGGTGTTTGTTCACTTGGCTGAGGGAGGCTGAATGTAGGAAAAGTGGAAGCCAAGTTTTCTGTTGTCAATTCTTGGTCTTGAGGTGTGGGCGTGCTGGACAAGCACAAGGGCATCAGAGATCATCTGAGTCTGTTTGTGATAGCACTGGAAATGTTATCAAGGGCTTCTTCCATCCTTGTGGCATTGAGGTGGAGCTGTGCATTCTGTGGTGTCCTGGGAGACTTGAGACTAGGAGACCTCTCCCCTCCCTGACTGGGGCTGTGGACTCTCACTAAGCAAAGCCAGTGGCAGTACTCTGCCGTTGCCACTGGGCTGCTCTGGAAATGGCAGCAATGCGGATGCTTCCTGGGGATGAATCAAGGGACTGATCTGTCTGTGGAGCTGGAGGCACATGGGGCTCACTGCTTGGGGAGAGGCAGTCTTGCACAGAGGAAGAAGAAGAGAAGGAGGGCCAGGGCAGCTGCTGGCTGGAGACTGCTGCTGCCTCTCCTGAGCACTTGCACGTCCAGTTTCATAATCGGATTAAGGCAGTGGTATTAGAGAGGAGGGATGGGTCAGTGGGACAGGTTTACACTGGGGCTTACACGAAGGGGATTGAAGAGTATTTTTTAACCCTGCTCGGCCTGGCCAGTGGAACCAGGCAGATGCAGCTGTGTGAGGCAGCAGCCAGCAGGAAGATGGGGGGGAAAGTGGCACCAGGCAGAGATGTGCTGGGGAGAGCAGCCCCAGGCCAGCTGGGGGATGGTACCCGCCACCCCTCCCCCCCGGGAAGGCAGCCCTGCTCAGGCCTTGCAGTAAATTTGCTCTAATTACAGCCTCCAGCAGTGGGAAACCTCTCGAAGAGGAAAAGCTCCTCTGGGGTGGGGGCTGGGGCCGGACCAGCTTTCCCAGGCAGCCTCTGTTGTCTGAGGCCTCCGCTTCCCTTGGCGCTGGGAGGCCCCTTATTTCTCCCCTCTCCAGCTTTGCTCCCTCCCTCCCTCCCCCCCCTTTAATTCTCCTCTCCTTTGAGGCCAGGATTTGGGAACAATGCCTGCCCTGCTCCTTGCCCCCCGGCTGGAGCCACAGGCAAACAATCGGGGTCACTTGCTGCCAGAGGCCGGGCCGAGGGGCTCAGCTCTGTAGCACCTGCCTGGGCTGGCAGGGGGGACTGTGCTGGTTGATTGTGGGTAGCTGCTGGGTATGGGAGTGCCACACCCATATCCTTCTTGGGACAGCATCCTCTCTGGTTTGGGGAGACCTGTGAAGCTCTGCACAATTGTGTCAAAGGATGCTCATGGCAGTAATCTGATCAGAGCCCTTCTCATTGCAGGTGGATGATGCGATGCTCATGTTCGATAAGACAACCAACCGACACCGAGGTGAGAGCAATCTTGTGCCTGTAAGAGGGAACTGCAAAGGGTTTGCCTCCTGCCTTGCTTAGGGAGGGGTTAGTATCCCAGCAGCAGGGTATATGGGCCGCAGCTGCTCTTTATCTTCCCTCCAGTCACTCCATCCTTCTGCATCTGCATCCTTTACCAGCATCCCTTGCCGCACAGAGAGCTTTTGTCCAGTGCATTTCCTGTGCTGTAAACTCGCCGAGTTGCAGATACGTGAGAGGAGATGGCCTCCTCCCCTGCCCACTTACCTTTGCGGCTCCAGCCTGCAGTGTGTGTGTCTTACCTTGTCCCGAGTAATCTGAGCTCTGGGAAAGCTGACACGAGAGCCTGAAGAGTGAGTGCCTGCTTCTCACCCCTTCCTCTGCCCAGAGCCTGCTTGTGCTCCCAAATCAAGCCTTACCTGAGTCTTGCTGCCAGAGTCTGGTTACAGCATGGAAGCAAGGCTGTAATATTTGTGCAGTCTGGACCCAGCCCACCCGCAGGCACCCCCACTTTCCTGGTGAGTCTTCAGGTCAGCTACCTGGTGGCATAGCAGGACTCAACACCAGCATTGTACTAGCTCAGAGATTTACTGGCAACAGCTTAACCTGCAAATGTACCTTCAGCATCTTCCATATCAGGGCTTTTAACAGCCCTGTGCTGGGCCATGCTAATGTCTCTGTGTTGATTGAAGCACTTCCAAGCACCTCTGCCCCCAGATCAGCAAGGGAACACTCTGCTTCTGCTCTTGCTACACTGTGTGCCCTTCAGGTTTTTGCTTTTTTCTAAAGCTGTTAAATCTGCTCTGACTGCCTGGCCTTCGATGTTGTTCCAGCTTTGTCTTAAAAGGGAAGGAGTGTTAACCCCTGTTCCTCCAAGAGTATTCCCCAGTCACTAGTCAAATGAGAGTTGGGCATTTCAGAAGGAAGAGGGAGAGCTGTCAGCCACTCTATTGGCGGAGAGGGGCTCAACCCAGGGCATAGGGCGTCTGGTGGGGCTCAGGACTGGTTTTGGCATCAGGGTTTTGCTTTTGAATTCCCAAGCAACTCTGTTGGAGGGTGTTCAGTGAATGTTTGAACCTACCTGGGCACAGACAGATGGAGGAGTTTATGGAGAGACATTTCTGACAATATAGAGAAATGGGGTTCTTGGCAGCTGATTCTCATCTGTTTTTAAAAGTTATTTTAAAGCACTGTGGAATTGGCCAGTGCTGGAAAGCATAAAGCTCTGCTTAACCCCAGTTGGCTTGTTAAACAATTTAAAGACACCCTCCCACCTGCCACAGTTCTCTAGAAATGGCTGCAGTCAGCTGAGAGGAGTGGAGTCTGCCTACCCAAGCCAAGCTTTGCTCCCGGGGCTTGCTGTGAGAAAGGAGGTATGAGCACAGGCCAGGGACCAGGAACCAGGAACAGGCTGTCCTGCCTTACCTGAGATACCAACCTTACTTGGGTGAAATTTTGCAAATGGTTTTGTGTGTTTCTTGCTCTGATGCCTTAATGCAAAGGTTTATGGCTGTCGGCTTCTGAGGAAACACGCAGGGTGTTATTGCTGGTGGTGTGTGTTTAGTGAGGATGGTGATGTCCTGGCCAGCAGCTGTTCATTTCCCCACCAGCTCTTTGTGTGAGTGTCTGCTCTAATCCTCCCCAGTATTAGCAACCGTGTGGTTTGCCTTACAAAGCTTAAGAAATTACTTGGCTTTGGGAGAAGGTGGGTTCAGAGAGGGTGTGAGGTATGTGATGAGGTGGACAGAGGACAGTCCTGTTCTTGAGCATAAAAGCAAAATTTGCTGGAGAGGGAAGATGAGTGACAGCCGGTTTAGAAAGGGGTGATTGTACTGTCTTCCTGCCAATCAAAAAACATGGGTAGTGTGTGTGAAGTGGGCAGAGCTCTGAGCTGATTGAGGAGTTTTGCTTTTTCTTCAGGGTTTGGGTTTGTCACATTTGAAAGTGAAGACATTGTGGAAAAAGTGTGTGAAATCCACTTCCATGAGATCAACAACAAAATGGTGAGTGTCTGGGGCAGAACCTGGAGGAGAGGGGCACAGATAGGGGATAGAGTGGGGGCAGAGGCACAGAGGTGGGGTGTCAGTGTCCTGACACACTTTCTTTGCAGTGGGGAATTGGAGTGAGCATTTTCCCCAAAATCACTTGGTTTCTGGAACAGAAACTCACACAGCGTGAAGGTGAAGCAGCACAACAGGGAGCTTTCAAGGAGAAGAGCTATTTGTAACAAGGAATTGTGCAGTACTTTAGAGGTTTTGAAGTTATGTGAAACCTCTTGGTGGCCTGGGAGGGGGCAAGTTTTATTGTTATTCATAAATGAGGAAAAATGGGCTTTGAGGCCTTGGTTCAAGGCCAGGCAGAGCGTCAAGGGCAGCTCCCAAAGAAGAGTGGTATTTGATCTCCACATTCTGTGGAGGCAGCAGAGGGAGGGGGAAAAGCTGGCAACATGCAAGGCCAGAGTCAGAGACACTGGGGAAGGCTGGTGGAAGGGGTTACATGTGGAGGGTCTGCAGGTGGAACAGAGTGGTGGCCAGGACTAGGCAGTGCCTAACCTGCTCTCAGGAGCTGCTGATGCTGTGGCAACCCACTGCGCCCATAGCAGCCCGGCTTGAGCCTTCCTTTCTTGTGGCAGGTGGAGTGTAAGAAAGCCCAGCCAAAGGAGGTGATGTCCCCCACGGGCTCCGCACGGGGCCGATCCCGGGTGATGCCTTACGGGATGGACGCCTTCATGCTGGGGATCGGCATGTTGGGTAAGAGACGGCCGTGTCCCACCCCGGTGCCCAGCCGGGCCAGCCAGCAGCTCGAAGGTTTGACCCGCGGAGAGGGCAGGGTGGCCAAGGGCAGTGCCCGAGACTGTGGTGGGGAGTGCCAGGAGCTGTCCGCGATCACAACTTGCCCTCTGGTGGCACCTGCAAAAACTGCAAACTTGTCACCGGGCCCTCTGCCACTCGGTTCGGGGCCCCGCAGGGCCATGGCACAGCCTGTATTCCCTCAGTGCCCCTCGTGGAGGGGGATGTAACTGCACAGCTGAACAGACTCTGGCGGGCCTGTGACCAGGCATGTTCCTTACTATGGGCTTTCTGAAGAGACCCCGAGCTTCCCCTTGAAACATATAAATGATTCCCACTGTCATTTAAAGACTTTCAGAATGTCCCTGCAGTTCTAGCTAAGCCCTGTCTCATTTTTCTTCCTCCCTCTCAGAGTTAGCGAGTATCTGATATGGCAAGTTAAAACTACGCTTAGTGTGGCACTGTCCTGTAAGGAGAAATTGCTGACTGTCTGGATTTTCTGTCTAAAGCAAATTCTAAAGTGATTATAAAGCAAATGTGGTCAGATAAAAGACATAAAGTAAAAGAAAAGTCTTTTGTAGTCCCCACTTCCAGTTCTACAAATCTTCATGCCTGCATCTGAGAGTCAAGCATGAGCCTTCCAGTGTCGTTGCTGCTCTGGCTTCTCTCCCTCTCTGCATTCATTCTGGCCAGTCTGAGCCTACCCAAGAGCACGCCGTTTGCTCAGGATCATCAGTAGTGTTGCTAGGCAGGGTGTTCTTAGCCTGGCTCTCCTTGCTGAGCCCATTGTACTTTGCAGTTAGTCACTGACAAAACCCCAGAAAGGGTGTCTTTCCTCCCCTCAATGTTTTCATTTATTGAAGGAAAAAAATCTCCAGCCTGTGGTTTTGGGATTTGTCCTTTCTAAGTCATCTCCATTTGAAAGCAGCAAGGCTCAGTCACTGGGAAATCCATGTACTGGTGTATTGGGAGATCTTAAATCAAATATTCATCTCTGTCAATGCCCTATGTTTGTGCAGGCTCATTCTGCATAGGTGGTCAACTTCCTGGGGAATGGCAGGAATTGTCCTCCCTCCTGGTGCCAGGAAGAAACATTCTACTGCACTCACCAGCACATCCAGTCCAGCAGTGACTCAGAGCTATTCAGCCATTCAGATGCCCCCACCTCCCTGATCTCCTTCTATTTGTAAATCAGCTGATGCATCAGAAAGCCTTAGTCTGCAGAGCTGTGAATTTTTCAGAAGGAAACTCCATGTCCTTACATGTTTGGAGCAAGTAAAAAAATTAAACAGGCCTGTTAGTACTCTCACCCAGGGTTGTGTGCATGATGCATGCTGCCCAGCCATTTCCTGGAGTTTCTGCTGTTAGCTCCGTTTGTGCTTTCTAAAACAGCGCATTTGAGCAGCCAGACTCTGAGGACATGGACCTTGCGAGATTCCAGTAACAGCCTTTTTCTCTTCCCTCAGGTTATCCGGGCTTCCAAGCTGCCACCTATGCGAGTCGAAGTTACACTGGCATTGCACCTGGCTATACTTACCAGTTCCCTGGTGAGTGGTGCTCCCTGTTTGGTTTTTTGGTCTGCCTTCAGGTGATGGGAGTCCCTGGCATGTGACCCAGGCTCTGCCTCTTTCCCCTCTTTGGTCTTTCTTTAAATTGGAGACGGATGTGGAAGGGGGAGGGGAGAAGCCCTGGAATAGGTGGGAACAGCCTGTCCCTCATTAGGATTATCCTCACACTCCGGTGGCAGGAAAAGCCCAAGGCTGCTCTCAGCCCTTTATGTCGGCCTCCTCCATTACCTCCTCCTTAGGGCTGTTGCTGTGACACAGAAGGGCCCCTGCAGCTCTGCCTGTCTCGCTGCCTTTGTGTGTGCCTGTCTTTCTTTACCGGAGTTGCCACTGCTCTGAAAGTAGCACAGAATTTTAAAATGTGGCTTTCGTGGGCCAGGGAGCAATTCAGCACCTGAAACACAGGTGCCTGCAATGTGACCCTTGTGCTCTGAACAGCACCCAGACCGCGCACAGCCTCCAGAAAGCATCTGCTGAGCCGGTGGGCTGCAAATCCCCCACAAACTGGGTGGTTTCAAGCTCCCAACGCCACCATGTGCTCAGAACATGGATTATGCGATCAATGGCTGGAACCTGCTGTGCCGCAGCTGCTGGCGGCTTTCTGGGGCCTCTCCTCCCTCCCGTTTTCTGCAAGGCAGGGGAGCGAGGCAAAGCACACCCAAGGAAAAGATTGTCTTGCTATTTTCTAGAGAAGTGGCAACTCAAGCATCCCTTCCTTACTCCATCCCTCAGTGTGATGGTTTATCTATGAAGTCTTGATGTTAGGGGCTGGGAATGGGAAATTTCCTCTTTGCCTGAGGCAAGCCCAGGCTGACTGGCTGAAAGTTGCTGTTGCCTCCTCGCTGTCTGGAAGCTCTTCCTGAACCCAGTTTATGGGTCTGAGTCGTAATAGCTTCAAGTGCCTCATCATAAACCCATGCCTAGATGAGTGTGGCATGTACTGAGCACCCGCTGGCATGGTAGCCAAGAGGTCAGCTTGGATAGGTTGCAGAGTGGTGCTCCAGGGCTGACCTAAGGCTGCACAGTGAAGCTTCTTGCTTGCCCTTGCCTTGACCAGATTTGTTCTAAGGATAAATGGATCCTTTCAATCTCCAGAGCAGGAGTCCAGCACCTTTCAGCACCAGTTATAAATTAAAGACGACATTGATCTGGTTTCAGTCTGGCTGTGGGCTGCTCGCCTAGCAGACCCCAGCTGCTCTCTCTCTGCAAGTCTCCCTCGGGGCATTTGATGAGTTCCTAAGTTGTCTTGCATTTCGTTTTTAGAGTTCCGTGTAGAGCGGACCCCTCTCCCGAGTGCCCCCGTCCTCCCTGAGCTCACAGGTCAGTCCCGCTCATTTCCTACACTCACAAGCTGGAAGGGGAGAAGGGGGCTTTGGGCTGTTCCAGTGGTCTCTGCTCCACAACGTGGTGCAGTTAGATTGGAAACGTTCCTTATTTCCTCTTCCATCTCTGTCCAAAGCTGGGGCTAGAAAGATAGAGAGGCAATCAGAGCCATGTGTATTGCCTCTGAGAAGGGCAACGCAGGTCACACCAAACAAAGGCCTGTAATCCTTAGATGGCCGTTTCCTGCTACTCGCCTCATTTTTAGCTCCTCGCCCCAGGCTGGGTATAAACCAGATACAGAAAACTGCAGAGAGCAGGGTGGCTTCTCAAAGGTCTACAAATGACCTTAACCTGAGCTGCTGCAAGGATGAGATTTGGAGAGCTGGGATGAGAGAGAGAGTGTGGAGGTGCTCCTGGTTACTCTAATCCCATTTCCTTGCACAGGAGAGGCAACTCCCCAGCTACTCCCACATGGAAGTCCTGGGCAGAAGTGAGAATGGTGGGACTCTACAAAGTCTCACAGTGCTTGTAGGGAATTGTGGAATGAAATGGGTGCAGAGGACCATCTCCAGAGACTAGTCCTGGCTCAGTGTTCTCACGGTGCAAATGCCTTCTGGATCCTCAGCCCCTGGGTTGTGTGCAGTGTGCTCTCTAGGTGGTACTCCGTCTGTCTACTCTCCCTTCCATGGCCATGTTTTCCCCAGCTCTGTCACGTCCATGGTTTTTGTCGTAGAAAAGCAGCTTTGTGTAGCACCCTGCTCTCCATATGCCATCTCATTTCTGTGGTGTTCCTCCTCTGCAGCGCTTCCTTGCCTCCACCTGTTTCAGGGTTTGAATCTCTCTGCAGTGGGGGTGTGCAAAAGCTTCCTGAGAAGCTCTCCTGGAATTACTGGTACCAACAGGCTCAAAAGGGGGTGTCTGTATCACAGAACTGTGCCAATCCTCAGGGATTCTCTTCCTGAGGATGCTGAGGTTGGCAGCTGCCAATGAGCAGGTTGCCCTGAGGAAGGTAGGAGGAGAGCTTGTCTTAGCTCCCTCTTAATAAAGCTCTTCCCTGGCACTATATATGCGACTGCATAAGAAAAGAAGAGATGCAGGTCCAGCTGTTTGTTTGTGAGTGTGTTTTATGGCAAACCTGTAACATTTGTGGAGGAATGTTGGTGACTTGGCAGAAGTGCTTTTCCATCTCGGCTGAGCCCTGGGCTATGCTGTGCCTTTTCCTAGTGGAGGTGAATTACCCAGGGCCCATCTGTCACCAGCGGCTGGCACGTACCAGGACTGTGTACAGCAAGAAGTTATTAATGCTGCTGTCCTGGCTGGGTGCCACAATAGCTTACAGTCCTGAGTGTCTTGCTGAAGTACCAGCTGGGCATCATGGCATTCTTCCCTTCCATGTGCTCGAATCTACTCCTGAACAGTCCCCGTGCAGCCTCTTCCAATGTATAGGCTGGAGTTGGTCCTGCAGAGGGCAGGGCCTCCTTCCTTGCTACAAAGGCCCAGCAAGATGTGCAGTGTTCAAGGGCTCTTATGCCTTCAAGTGGATATGTGCGTGTCAATGGGCTGCACCTCAGCAGCTTGGCAAGTGGAATTGAGCTGAGGAGATGGCATAAGCAAGGATGATTGCTCCAGCATGCAGGGAGCTAGCATGCAGGTGCTTTGTCACAACAGTACAAACCTGTTGTCTCAGTACATAGACTGCAAAGGCAGGAGGGGGTTTTCCTGGAACGAGCACTGAAGTCTTTTTGAGAAGACCTGGCCTCCTTTCTCTTACTGAGAAGTAAAGCAGTTTTACTTTCGTTCAGCTGTCAGGGATGTGAAGCAGTGATGGGGCAGGAAGGTGACTATCAGCAGCCTTTCATCCCTGGAACAGCATCTTTGCAAGTGGTGTGAAGCACCAACATGCTCACATTGGCCCAGGGCCTGTAACGAGCGGCTAACCCAGATAAGAGGCTCGGATGACGTTTGCTTGAAACAGTCTGGTGCCTGCTACTAAATATTTCCTTATAAGCTAGCCTGTGTTCCAGCCCTAACACCATCGATTTGTTCTGACCTCTTTTTATGGTGCTCTAAACAGAATCACAGTGAATTTCACATTCAAGCATGAAATGCTGACCCGGTCATTTTAAGGGCAAAGAGAAACATGCTAGCTGGATGCCTCCTGCCCTGAGGGCTGGATGCCTGTGGCAGTAGACTTGGGAATTAGAACTGCTACCTATAAATTAAGACTTCCTGTTCTAATTAAGCTGTTTCTAGTTCTTGCTCCCTAGGTGTGTTTCCTGTTCTTCCACAACAAACAGCAAAGATTTGAGCAGTTCAGGAACAAACCTCAGGGTGGGGAATTCTGAGCAGAGAACTAAGGAGGAAGAAGCTGTTAAAACTGTTACTCAAGATTAGTACCAAGGGACAGAGGACTGGGGCTGAACCTCAGGATGCTGAGCTGTCTACTGCTGTCCCTGAGCTGTTGTGTTTCTCCATGTTTACAGACAAAATCTGGATCCATAGTTCCAGATAAACTGCATCTTGCATGCTAAGTAGTGACAGGACACACCTGATTGCCCACTTCTGGTTCTGCTCTTCCACGTCATACCCCCAGTTGCTCCAGCATGTGAGCTTAGCAGAGCACAGCTAGTGAGTTCCCTGGACATTTGCTCTGCAGAAGGACACTGATAAATGCAGGGCTATGCATTCCCCTGTTGTCATCCTCGGATGTTCCCGGATGATGCACTGAGTCAGTACATCTGCACAGGCCTGATGTTTGGCAGCGGAAAGCAATTACCGCTGAGATGCCTGTTCCTTCTTTTCCAGCAATCCCCCTCACTGCATATGGACCAATGGCAGCGGCAGCAGCTGCAGCGGCCGTGGTGCGAGGGACAGGTAACTGCCACTTTCCTCCCCAGGGTGGTGTCCTGTCATGGGCTGTGGGAGGGGGGTGGGATGGGGTTACATTTTTTGGATCTTCACTACGTAGTTTTTCTGCCTCCTGTAGGTTCCACTCCCAGTCGCACTGGTGGATTTCTGGGCACCACCAGCCCTGGGCCCATGGCAGAGCTTTATGGGGCCGCCAACCAGGACTCAGGGGTCAGCAGTTACATCAGCGCTGCCAGTCCAGCCCCAAGCACTGGCTTTGGCCACAGCCTAGGGGTGAGTGTTTCATGTTGGGCCCTGCACAGTGCAGAGGGGAAATGCCGGGGAAGGGGCTGTATCTCCGTGTATGGTGGAGATGAGCAACAGTGGGTGGCCCCCTCTCAGCCCACAGCCAGCTTTCTGGTAAAGAGATGTCACCCCCACATCTGTCATACTGCTACTGGGCCCTGGACAGCAGATAGTGGTGGAGGATGCAGCAGGTCACTCAGAGCCTGGATCCCTGGGTTCCTTTGACGCTCCCTGATGATCACTGTGATCACCAGACTTCTCCCTGATCTGGCCCAGACATTCCAAGAGCCTGCCTTGGCCCTGACAGTGTCCTGCAGGGTGACGGGCTCTTTAGATGTGCTATGCATGGCTGAAATTACCTTTCCCAGCACCTAAGCCATGAATGAATTTGTATGGCAGTAGTTCTCCTTCAATTCTGTTTGCTTAAGAGCAGGGCTTTAACTTTCTTTGCAGGGTCCCTTGATTGCAACAGCTTTTACCAATGGGTATCACTGAAGCTGGGGACCGAGAAGGCAGGAGGTAAGAGCTTCACACTGGGTGATGAGAGAAGTCATCAGCTGATGGGCTGGGCTCTCAGTGGGAGCAGTGAATACCACTGGGCAGCTCATCAACCTGACCCAGCCCACAGGAGGAGTCCTGCACCAGAGGCTTGGCA
This sequence comes from Upupa epops, assembly GCA_013397515.1. NCBI lineage: Eukaryota > Metazoa > Chordata > Aves > Bucerotiformes > Upupidae > Upupa > Upupa epops. The sequence goes on from VZRI01013395.1 coordinate 492,700, forward strand.
GGTTGTACTCTGACCTTATGCTCCCCAGGTGGGGAGTGCTGTGCAGAGGTCACTTAGTGTGTGGGAGCAAAGAGGAGCGCTGATACAAAGAGGAAAGGTTTGCAGGGATGGCCGGAATTATCCTGGGGAGTGAGTTTTTTGTTATGTGTGGGAGAAAGGCAGAAAGAAAATCTGGACAGTTCTGTTTCTGGCCCTCATATGGGCCTGAGAGGGAACTGGTGGATGGTCTCTGTTTACTTTTGCAAACGTGACTGGCCATAACTGGCTTCAGCAGCTTCTGAAAAAGGAGAGATAAAACTTGCGGACAGTGATGTCCAGGCAGGAGTCCTCGCAGCACTGAGCTGGGCACTAAAACAGATGGATCCTGCTACAGCCCAGGCCTCTGGGGGCAGGAGAGCTGCAGGTCTGGGTAGGCTGCACACTGTGAGGCCTTGTTCCCAGTGAAGATGGAACATTTCTGCTGTGCCCCATCCTAGTGCCGGTGAGACGCAGAGCAAGCCTGTGTCAGAGCAGTTTGGGGGTTGAGTGTCAGATCGCAGCAGAACACCCCAAGAGAAAACTGTTGGATATTCTAGATGCTGTCCCTTCCCTTCCCTGCTGTGTCCTGCAGATTCCCCAGTGACCTAACCGAGGACAGCGGCTGGAGGATCTGGTGAGCCTCGGGGGATGAGCCAAGGTTACCTTTTTCTTGAATCAAACTGCACACTGCCGGCTGGCTGCCAGGCTCCTGCCGCCCTGCCCTGATCTCTCCCTTTGACCAGACCACACTGGACTGAACCCAAGGAGATCATCTCGCTTTCTTACTAACCACCGACGGTTTACGCTTCCCCCCTCCCTGCCCCAAGCCCACCAATTCTTCTTTTATTTATTTTAGTAGCTGTTAGTTTTATTTTTTTATTTTATTTTTTTATCTTTTTTTTGGGGCTACCCCTTCTTTTTGTTGTTTGCTCTTTCCCGAGCTAGTAGACCTATTTTATGAATTGGCTTTGTGATTGTGTTAGGTAGTTTTTACTGAGGAGTATTTTTATTTGGCTTTGAAACTGTTTTGAATATTTTCAACTCTGTTGTTGTTGTCGTCAGTGTTTTTAAAGCACGGTATGTAACAAGAATGCAGTTCTGAAGGGAAGAAAGAGACACAGACAGAGCAAAGGCTGAGAGGAACTGATGTATTTCTATTTTTTTTAAAGAAACTGTTTTTAATTGTTTCTGTTTTGTAAATGTGAGGCTTTGAAAAGTGTGAAACTCCAAGGATCCGAAAACGTTGGACATTGCTATGGAACAAAACAAATGTATATTTTGCTAAGTGAAAAACACTATCCTTACAGCTGAAAGATTTTTTTTGTTTTGCCTAGGTTTAGTTTTACGTGGGGTTTTCTTTTTCCTCCTGTATAATATGTAAATATTGTGAGCTGAACCTGGCTGCTGCCTGCAGCCTGGCTCCAAGGAGCAGCTCCAGGTCCTGGACTTGGTGCCGCAGCGTGAGCAATACTCTCCAGCAGAATCCTGACAGGACTCCGTTCTTTTTTTGTACACCTTTTACTGTAAGATTTTAAGACTAAGACCTCTGATGAGATGAAAGGGGGGGTGGGGGGATGTGAAATGTACCAGCTATCAGCTGTTTTGCTGAGCGGGTTAAAGCTGCTTCCAATTGCTTGATGTACAGACTCCATCACTGGGCTCCGTAGTGCCAGCCTCCGGCTTGGTTTTAGGTAAAGGGCTTTAATGCCACTGCTTGTCTTGGTTACTTTGAAAGGAATTCACTCTCCAAACTCTATCGCTTGCATCAAGATTTCCTGGGAACAGGGATCCTCCTCTGGAGGAAAGGGTATCGGAAGGGGTGTTGGCCAGGGCCAGGGGGAGATTTGGGTGGTCCTTCTCTGAAGGGGCAGGGCACTGGGTTAGGGATTCATTAACAGGGGAGAAAAGCATTAGGGTGGTGATTTGGGGGCGGGTTAAGGGCTTCTCAGGGATTATATGAATTATAGAATTGCAGCTTCCCGTTTGCTTTACTCTGTGTTCTGAAGACTGTGGGAATTTGTCCATTGTCCTGTGCGAGGGTGATCTGGTCCCTTCTCCAGAACCTGCCAGGCCTCCCCTGGTGTGGTCCAGACCCTGCTAAGGAGCACTCTGCCAGGGGAAGCCTCCAGCAGGAGTAGATGAGGCAGGTTTGGGTCTGGATTTCAGTGAACCAAAGACCTTGTTAAGGGGGGTGATTAAGCCTTTTATTAAGATGCAGCCAAACTCTTTTCCCAGGGAAATAACAGCTTCATCTTAAGTTTTAAAAATCATTCCCTCTCTTCCCCCAAACTGAGCCTCTGTAAGGGAGAGGGGTGTACAGGGAGGACCCCAGTGCCCACAGGGCCTTTTTTTCTCTTCCATCCCTCCCACATCTGCTGGAACTTGTCCTGACCTGGGCGATGTGTTTGGAGAGTTCTGTTTAGGTAAGAGGGTACTTAACAGATCAGTACTGAAAACACAAAGCAATAATTTTTGTTACTGAGACAAGAGTCTGTATGTCTGTTTTTTTAAATATTTCCTAATTAAAGAAGAGCTGCATTTTATTGGGTTTATTTTTATTCTATATACTTCAAATTTGGGTCTGTGGACAGCGCTTTCCTCCCTCTTGGTATATGCGCTGAACTGCTTCCGTGCCCCCTCCAGACATCCAAGGCCAGCTGTGCTGCTGCTGGGCTGTGATTCACTCTCTGGCCAGTGCTGCCACTGCCTGGAGGCTGGGGCTCCGGTTTCAGGGTGGGCATTTTTTTAAAAAATAAAGAAAGCTGTGTTTTTAAGCCAGTAAGTTATTACACTCCAATGTTTGTTCTCTCCACACCTGTAACCCTTTTTTCCAGATTTCAGTTTTAAATTCCTAATAAATTATTTGAAAACTGTCCACTGTCATTGTTTTTCAAATGGAGGTGATTTCAGGTGAACTTTGACCTGGCAGGAGTCACATCCTGCCAGCAGGATAAAAGATCCAGGCAGGACTCTGACTTGGTCTTCTGCTCCTAGGCTTTGGCAGAGGCCCAGTTTATAATGCAAGGCAGATCTGGTTTTAATAGAGGCCATATCACTTCTCTACATTGAAGAGGTTTTGAACAGATATTTGTAGGTTTGGGAAAGAAGGAGGTAGTGGTGTTCAGAAAAAGTTTAGCTCAGATGCTCTGGATTCAGTGACAGGTGGACCAAGGAGGCTGGATCTGAGAGCAGAATATGTAGTCAGAAGGGAAGTCCTGAATACTACAAGAGAAGGGTGTTGTGGAGCCCTGTTTTGTGTTATAGATTCTTCTTTTGTGTTATAGAGTCTTCAAGGTCACTGGCAAACTCAAGCCTGTGGTTTCAGGAATTGGTTACACATTGGGATGTCTTCAAGGCCAGAGGACTGACAGCTCTGCATGCAGCACAGGTAGGGGGGAAGCAAAAATAGAATTCTTGGAAGTCCTTACCCTGCTGGGGTTTTTCTCATGAGACACCTGTGTAGGGCTCACATGCTCGAGTTCTCACATGGGGGGCTCCTCTTGTTAAATGAAAATGTATGACATCCCCAGATTGGACAGTGTTCTTGATTTGTGACTTCAAAAGGTCAGTCAGTTATTGGAAGTCTTGGCAATATCAGTAGTAGAGAAGTCAGAAAAAAGGATCCATAGAGTCTTAAGGCTCACAGGCAAGAGAACAGAGAAAGAGTAATTTTAAAAAAAAAATAAAGGTGGCCAGAGGAAAAAGAGAAGCAAAATGGGGACTAAAGGGAAAGTCAGCAAATTGATCTGTAGGCAAGAGAGTAAATCCTTTCCTCTGAACTGATACAGACTGTCCTTTACAGCACCCTGTAGCACTCGTTCAATATTCTTGCTATTAGCACATGAGAAGCTTGAATCTGTAACTCAGCATGTGCTTGGCTTCAGCTGACATGTGAAGGTGGAATTCCAGGGAATCACAGTTAGTGAGACCAAAAAAGTCAGCAGGGTTCTGGTTGTTCATCAACATTGTCTGCCTTTAACTAATTGCTCCTGTGGGTATGTGAATTGCCTACAGATACTGTGGGCACTGGCACAGTTTCAAACCCTTGGAGGAGGAGGATATCCTCATCATTCATCCCTTAAACAAATGTGCACTTGAACCTACGGAAGAGTGGTGACCTCTGAGTTGCCTGATTGAGCACTCTGAAATACTTGGTTGTTGTGGAAAGGTGGGCTTTGCCCCTTCCTCTGCTCTTAAAACCCGAAGGCTGCTTGGTGCTTTAGAAATAACTGCAGCCTCTGCCTATCAATAAGTGAACAGCCTTGGAGCTGTAAAAATGTCAACCCTGTAGCCCTACAGAACCCCTGGGATCCGAGTGCAAGTATTTTGCTCTTAGCCCAGCTGACCTCAGGTAACTTTTTCTTACCAGTGTTAGGATGGATTTCAAGGTTTCCAGCTCGCCTTACAGCTTGGCAGAGAGAACCAAAGGGTGTAACTGGGTTCTCCTTTCATGCTGGAGAAATTGCTGTCTATGAACTGCTGAAGACTGCTGTTTGTTGAAACTTCTAACCCAGTTCACCCAGATCATTTCCAGTGTTAACTCCTTTTACGTCATGTGAAAACAGACACTATTCCTTGTTTAAACCAGACACAGAGGCTTTCCAGAGGCTTCTGCTTCTTGGGTAGTAGAGCCACTTTCTCCTCTATGGTGTCAAAGTGAAAAACAGCTTGAATTTTTTCTCACTTCAGCCTGTGCCAAGTTGTCGTTTGGGGTGAGTGGACAACTTGTACCTTTGTTCTCTGAATTAAGCCAGGATAATCCATGGGGAGATACAGGATTAATGATCAGTAGGGTACCATAAAAAGAGGATGCCAGTATTAGTAGGATGGTTATTAATGTGCCAGCAATTACCATGTAACTACTACACTGCTACTACTATTTTCAGTAGACGGCTCTCATAATTCTCCAGATCTTTCAGGCTGCCTTCTAATATTAGCACTAAAATACTTTAAGAGCAAAAGATCTAGAGAGCAAATATTTGCTTTTCTGGCTTTCACAGATGTAACTGCACTGGCCTTCAACTGGCCATGTCTCAACTTGTGGTCCACAGCCTCTGATGGAAGAAATCTACATTTAGTAATGTAAATACTGGCTTGTTTATCTCATGCTCACGTCAAGGTGAGCTTTTAGTATAAAGAGCCACATTTTCTTTAGCTCCATTCTCTCTCAAGACCTTCAAAAATGAAGTCCCTGGCCCTGCTTTTCCTGCTGTCTGGTATGTAGGTGGCACTCACCGTCCCTCTCCCCATAAAACCACATATAACTCTAACCTTTGTGTCTTCTCAGTAGGTGCAGCCAGCGCTGCTCTCTCACCTCGGGCCTTGTGGAACTTCCGCAAAATGATCAGATGCACCATCCCTGGCAGCCATCCTCTGCTGGAATTTAATAACTACGGCTGCTACTGCGGTTTGGGAGGCAGCGGGACTCCGGTGGATGATCTTGACAGGTTTATAAGACTCTGCTTCTACAAATGGCTTTCCTTGCTTGTGCTTTCATGGTTCTGCATGCCAGCTTCAGCCCAGCCAGCCTTCGCTATAAAGGCTTGCAGAACTTGCCAGCTGCTGTGAATGAATCTTTCTCTCAAATATCGATTCAAGGGGAAAAAAAAGCAGTGTAGTATCACACCTTGATGCCTTATTACCGAGATAAAGTATAATCCAAACAACCGTGGAGCTACACCACACTCAGTCCAGCAGCTTTTATTGCAGCAGTGCTGTGCCAGCAATCCAGAGGCAGCTCTGTACTCAGTGCCCAGTGCACGACCACTGACACAGGCAGGAAGGACTAAGCTACCTAGAGTTAGTAAGTGTGTCAGGCACTTGAGAGGTCACACAACCTGATAGACACAGTGAATTGTGTTAACTGTTAGCTCACCAGCTACCAGACACTGATGGGGTGTGCGGGGTAAATAGAATCATAGAATCATCAAGGTCTGGAGAGACCTACAAGGTCATCCAGTGCAACCATCAACCCAGCCCCATCATACCCACTAAATCCTGTTCCCCAGGGCCACATCACCTTGTTTTTTGAACACCTCCAGGGATGGGGACTCCACCACCTCCCTAGCAGCCTGTTCCAACCTCTGACCACTGTATCAGGAAAGAAATTTTTCCTAATGCCTGATCTAAACCTCCCCTGGCACAACTTCAGGCTGTTAAATCTTGTTCTACTGCTAGTGATTTGGGATAGATGCTGGCTTCTGCTTTCCTTCTGCCAAACAGCCAACTGGGAAGATGCTTCAGTAAGTACAAGGGTATCAGGCTCCTCTCCAACCATTAACTGGTGGAACTATGACCCTTTGAGGTCCTTTCTGTTCTGTCCTCTTATCACTTGGTATCTTACTTCTTTTTGTTCGGTGCCTTGTCAAAGCAATACCAACACATTTACACACCTTACAGGTCAGCTGCATTTGCATTTCTGGTTATTCTCCAACCTTTTCTTCCCGTTGCCTAGGTGCTGTCAAGTACACGATAACTGCTACTCGAAGGCAAATAAATTAGATGCATGCAGATTCCTGGTGGACAACCCCTACACAGAGGCGTACAGCTTCACTTGCTCCAACAAGCAGATCACATGTAGCAGTATGTGCTCTTCCATGTCATTTCACCCCAAATGTTTTTGAGGAATGGGTTATCCGTGTGTTACACTGATGGCAGGAGGTCTAGTTGTTAGAAACGGGGCAGCTCACAAGGGCACGGGTGTTGGTAGCCTCCATACAGCACAGTTTAGAGTGTATAAAGCTGTATGGCATCATGGCAGGGGGAAGCCTGTCCCTTTTCACGAGGTTGGAGCCCTGGGGTACTTTTCTAGCAGTCCTTTTGCCAGCAGTAAAGAGGACCAGGCTGACGGAGAGATTGTTTCAGGCTAAGGGGGACTGCTATAGCCTCTGCGGGACATGTCCAGTGTAACAGTGGAGCTTTACGGGGCTCTGCAATGGAGATACAAACATCATCAGGAGCTGGGAGGGACCTCCAGAGGTCATCGAGGAGAACACCAGAGCTGCGGGGAACGGAGGGTGGGATAGGGGAAGAAGCTCTGGGGCCACAGGTTGAACAGGGAAGCAGCACCCACGCCCCTAAAACTACAGTGGCACAACCAGTCCCGGCAGCGGCTGTGTCAGCCCGGCTCCCGGTCTGGGGCCCTGCGCTCTAACGGCTCCTGCCCTTCCCCAGGCAAAAACAACGAGTGCGAGGCGTTCATCTGCAACTGCGACCGCACCGCCGCCATGTGCTTCGCCAAGGCGCCCTACAACCCCGACAACCACCGGCTGGACACCAACAAGTACTGCAAATAGGCTGCAGCCGCCATCGCCCGCCCCCTTCCCCCTCCCTAATAAACTGCCCGCAACGACTCTCCGCCTCCTCCCGCTGCTTGCGCCGCGCGTCGGGGAAGGGCTGGGGGCGGGGCCAGATTGGGCGGGGAGGATAAGCCCCACCCACACGACGCGTCCGCGCTCTTTGATTGGTCCTTGGAAGTGGCGGCAAGGTGGTGCGCGAGTGAGGCCCCTCCCATCCCTCCGAGTCCCTTCCCGCCGTTAGGGTGCGGCCGTCGCCGTCCCCGCAGGCTCTGGCGAAGGTTGTGGGCGGTGCTCGTCCGGGTTCCCTTGGGACTCGCTCGTCTCCATGACCGCGAGAAGGCTCGTCTGTGCGTTCCCTCTCGTTAAAATACAGGGAAAGGAGCAACAGCTTGGCGGGGGTTGTTCGCAGGGAGCCCCGCACAGGTGCAGGGGTCCCGCTTTTCCCGCCTGGGTCAGGCCCTGCCCAGTCTCAGTGCTTTCAAGCTCCTCCATCTCCAGAGCATGGCTCTCACCTCTAACCGAGAGCATAAACCTACCCTGAGGGCTCTGGTTAGGTGTGGAATAGAGAGAGAATTTGGATGGGTTTGACGAGTATTCCCCTCATGTATCGGTTGGCAAGCTTAAGAGGACCTAGAGGAGCAGTCTTGATCCTATACTCTGCAGTGTCTGCATGAACTGTACTCAGTGAACCCAAAGCCCTGCAAGAAGGCTCTGAAGAAGTCAAAGCAGATGGAGGAGTACCAACACTTAAAAATCTAACAAGTTCTGCATGTGGCAACAGCTGGTATCAGGCAAGTTAGGCTGAAATGGAAAAGTACCTGGCAAAAGCTAATTAGCTTTAATGGACCTGAACTGGAACATGAGAGACTCCACCTAAACATAGAAACTTTACCTTGGAGGTGTCAGAGTCCTGGCACAGGCTGCCTAGTCCTATGCTAGGGAGGTGCTGCAAGTACCTTTAAATAACAGAGCTGGCTTCCCTCGCACTATGTTGGGGTTTGGAAGGAGCCTCTGAAGACTGTTTGGTCAGACTCCCCTGCCAGAGCAGAATCTCCTAGAGTGGATCACATAGCAACATGTTCAGGTGTGTCTTGAATGACTCCAGAGAAAGTTTGTATGGAGCTTCTATGGGCAGGCTATGACAGGGCTCTGTACCCTTCACCTTAAAGAAGTTTTTCCTCAGGTTTAATTTATACCTCCTGTTTTCCAGTTTGTAGCCATTATAAAGGTTACTGAAATCCCTTTGTAGTGATAAGTGATAAATCCCATTGTAGAGAGAGGTAAAATACTATTACTTCCTAGAAGAAATGCAGCTTCTGAGCTATAACTGCACAAGAAAGTAAGATAGCTGGAAGCATTTCAGAAACTGTTGGTATAAACTCACTCTGTAGTAGGAACTCTCTAGATTTGAGGTGAGTTGTATATCTGCTTCTGGTATCTGGCATTTGGGAAATGCTGTCAATCTCTAGATAAACTCAATGGAGAGATGAAGGCATCAATTAATTCTTTATCTGTCTGAGTCCATTAGACTTTTATAAGCCTGCACTTATGTTTGAGCCCTTGATCATATCTCTGATTTACATGTCGTTTTGGCTTTGTGAAAGACTGAACAGTGAATGTAAATAACCCCCTGAGCAAACCAGTACATAGGACAACTTCCTACTTAGCGCAGTAGGTGCTAATGGGTGGCACTGGTAGATGGGGAGGTTGAAGGGGTTGTGCAAAGCTGTTTCTTAAGAAAATAATTGAATATTTTAAGACAACAGCCAAGCTGAATGTCCATAATGCTCTTTCCACTTTAAGACGCTTTCCAAACACTCATAAAGTAGACCAGTGCTGGCTTGAACTGACTTATGAACAGCTTATGCATAGCATAAGCTGTATGCCATCTGAACCTGTAGTTATGTTTTAAGAGCAGAAACAGAGTAACAGGGTATTGCTATGCTCAGCAAGCCTGGATGCTCTAAAGCCCTACATATCACTGCAGCCATCGCAGTGAGCACATGAGATACTGGAGCAATGGTGAGCTTCCATTTCAGAAGTGAAGTCGCAGTGGAATTCAGGGAAATCTGAATTACTTCAGCTGCATCCAGAGATGGAAGAGAAAATACTCTAGCTGAGACAAGACACACAGCAAACAACTGTGCTTGTGGTAATGATTGTGTCTCTTTCCATTTGGGCACTGTGACCATTGCTAGACACTTGTGCTGTTGTGTCTCCTCTCAAGCTCAGCTTTTCTTCTCTTCCACCGTCTAGTTAGTGATGCTGAAGGGAAAGAATACAGAATATGGAAACTGTGAATCTTTCCTTAATGGGAAAGGCGAGAACAGAATTGCAGGTGTCATCTGTATCTGAAAACAGTGGTTTTAAACCCCAGCTGGCTTGACCCTGCCTTTCACCTTGCTAAAGCTGTTTTGTACCTGATCATTCAGGAAAGATCTCAAGGAGAACAGTGATAGTGTTTATCTATAATCTCTTTCATGCTTTTTCTCAGTAGACTTCAGAATACATTACAAAAGGCATGTGCCACAGTATCATGTCTATTACATTACGGAAAACAGATGCAGAGAGGCAAAGGGGTTTTCTGAATGTCACAGTGTGACTTCTGGATTGATCAAAGGACTGCGAATTCACTCTAGTCTCATCCTTACAAGCCTAGTGCTCTGTCCCCTGGGGAACACCACTAAAGGTTGCCTCTTTGCTTTGAATCTGCTGTGCGTCTGTTGGCTATTCAGTTGCCTCTGGGGCTGGCTGCCCCAGAAAATAAAATACATAAAAAATACGAATCTTTTGGAGCAGAAACATCTGTTAGAATAGATGAGGGATCCCTCCCATGTAATTAATATCCATCATTTCAAAATCATCTTTTACTGCCAAAGCAAATGAAATACAGAAAACAACACATCCAGTAGAAGGTGCTGCAAACCCATCTGTTCAAAAAGAATACCTTGACTTTCTTTTCAGAGTAAGAATTTATTGCTGTTCAAGCCAGCATCAGAGAAACAGAAGCATTTCATATTTGCTACTCTGAATGCCTGATTTTTGTTTTACAGACCATATGGTGGGTTTATACAGGCCAGAACAAAGTTAGACAATTATTCAGTAGCGATGGTTTCTGTAGTTTGGTGTCACTGGGGGCAAGGCCCTTCCAGAACTACAAATCACATCCTGTGTGGTTCATATGCCAGCTGCTGCAGAGCTGCTTCTCCCTGCAGGCTGTTGAAGGTTTCTCCCCCCTCCCTTGTCTGGCCCAGCTCCTGTAGAGTGTGTCATTGGCCTGCGGTGCTTTGGACACAACCTGCATGCTCCAGTGTAAGGAACTGAACTACTGTGTACACCACACCAAAAAATTCCTGTAGCCCAACAGACTGTAGTTTGGGAGTTAGTAACGCTCTCAGACAGGGAGAAGTCTGATGTGTGGAAATCCTGCAAAACCAGTCACTGCTGGCATCAAGTGAAATAACCAGCTGCTAAAGAGAGTGCTCCACAGACTTTACCATACACTGGGTCTGCATGGCTGAGCCTTACTGGTGGGATGTGATGGTCCTTGAAGTTAGCTTAGGATTGGGGACCTATGTATGTCTCTTAGGTTGCCCTCTCTTACTCTGTATGGTTATACCTAGTGGTCCTTGGAAAGACAGGCAGTTTGGACATCTGAACAAGGACCATACTACTTTTTGTGTTCAAGTGACAGAGTGGTGGTGATGGCTTGCACAATGTTTACAAGGACAAGTCTTGAACCTGGCTTAGTAGATGTGAGCACTTGCTGAGCAAGTGCTCAGGTGCTTATCTGTCTGTGCCTCGCTGAGCTGAACTGAGATGCATCCTTCTGTTTAGAAAGAACCTAAAACTGCAGTTGATTTAATGACTCTGTTTGCATATCCTTACCTCCTTGAACTGCGGTTATCTCTTGGCCCTGAGGATAATTTGTAGACTGTTTATTCCCTGTGCTTTAGCCTGTGACTAGCGCAAGCTTCCCTCAGCTGTATCTGCATGGGAGAGGTGAGTAAAAGTCTGCCAAGAGGAGCTTCTGCTCCCTTCCCCAACAGTCCAAGCAGTAGTGTTGCTGCAGTGACCAGTAGGAGAGCTGCTGCTCACTTGTTTTTCTGCATCTCAACAGTATGGACCATAAAAGGAGGGCCAGGCCTCTATCTGTCAGCTATACCTTCTTCTCTATAAAGTGGTTGCAATGATTCATCAGCTAAATGCTGTGTGCAAGCACTGTCCTGTTTTTCTAACTGCACAGTAGTGGTACTGTGGGTTTGGTAACAACCTAAGAGGATTTAGTGGACGGCTTCAGCAGGAGGTTAAGTGTAATAGGACAAGCTGGAGAGGGAAAAGCCCTGCAGTGTTACAGGGTTCTGGTCACTGCAAGGTGCTGGTGGGATGGGTGGTTCAGCCCACACCTTTCTAAATGCTTCAGAAATGTAAACTGTTCTAGATTTAATGATCCTGCTCAAGCTGGGGGGTTGGACTTGATGACTCCTGGAGGTCCCTTCCAACCCCTAATGATCTTTGTGTGTATTGCCTGGCTTCCAGCTACCTAATACTCCTGGTCATGGGAATGGCCAGTGCGAACTGCAGAAAGAGCTCAAGGAAAGCATCCTGTGGTCTTTTTTAGAAGATATTACTCCAGATCAACTATTTTGCTGCTTCTTATCACCACCTGAGCAGAAACCACTTCCTGCAGCTGCTAGTTTCCATAGGAAAAATATCTTCAGTTGCTTTGGAAGACATTTCTTTATCTTTCATTTTTCAGAGCATCCTTAAACTTATTTGCTGGAGTTTTCTGGGGTGGCTTTCATGTGCCATGAGCTCCATGTGTCATCACACCCTTTAAAACGAGCTTTCCTCTTTGATCAATTCTTCATAGGTCCAGATTTCCCCCAGATGGAAAGAGCCCATCACCCTCAATCTGGCAGAGCTTTTGGGATAGGCTTCAACCCATTTAATCGTGTGCAACTTAATACATGGAGGTTATTATTCCCCTTTGTGCTCAACTCAAAAAGCATTTGACTCTGCTGTAGTGCCCCTGTCCCCAAGAAGTAAACGGACTTCTGTTAGTGAGAAGGTAGCCTTAATACCCACTTGTGTGGTAGCCTACATTACTTGCGGATCCTCTAGCCTTCCTTACCTCCAGGCACAGCTTCTTTATTGTAGTAGTAGGTGCACAAAGAGATGAGGGGCCTCTCTGCAGCCACGGTCATTCTGTGCACAGACACAGGAGTTGATTGTTAAACCCAGTGGAGCTCTGTCCTGCCAAGTGCTAAACAGGGGAAGGTATAATCTGATTTTTGTCATATGCTGCCTGCCTGTGTGAGAAGCCAAGCACTGCCACCCTCCCATGAGCAGCAGTTTGTGTCAGACTATGAACCCTGCGGCACAGACAGATATTGAAGGTATTAAGAATTTAGAATTACAGAGTTCAGTTGAATTTTCTTCTCCTTGGCTCTTGCTAATGTGAAGATGTGGAATGACCTTGGAAACTTCGATGCAGCATGTGTTTAAATCTTTCTATATGTTTCTCGTTCTGCACGAGTCTTCTGATAAAGGAACAGCAGAATGTTCTAGCAATACTGTTATTAGCAGAGAGGCATAATTTCTGATTTGCATATGCTGAAGCTAAATGTGTTGTCTGGGTGTCAGCAAGGGCAAGCAGTACTTAGGTCATTCACTCAAAAATTACTGTGTTTAGTGTGTTCAAGTCAGAGCTTGGTATCATGAGGTCCTCTAAAACAAAATACCTTCCCCCCTCCTTAATTGTAGCTGTAGTGATTGTTAGTTATTGTCTAGTTATTCTGTCAGCATGAATGAATATTAATTCTGTCCATCCACATCCCTGTGTGAGTTCCGGTATCTGATAGCACTTGGGTGCAGAGGTGACAGCATGCTGTTGGGGACATGTGGTTAGCACAGTATGTGAAGTATCTTTCCCAGGCTGCAGGACTCCATTGCAAAGTTTGCTCTAAGAATTTGCCCAGAAATAAAGACAAGATTGGCCAAATAGAAATAGCTTTTATTTGCTTTGGGTAATTCTAACCCTACTTGCAGAGGAGCAGCAGAGAAATCCATTATAAGGTACTCACAGCTCCTTTATCCAAACCTTAGGAGCTTGCGCTAGTGGGAACAACTGTAAGAAAAAGGGAAGAGTGTAAGTAATTGGTTCAGCTAATTGAATAGTGAAAAAATCTCCTTGCACTGTTGCCTGATGTGTGTTTTTGCCACCCATAGGTGGACAGATGTACAACTTGAAGCCCTGGTCCAAAACCCTGATGGACTGATCAAACAGCAGTGTGCCAGGAGATGACTGAATCATGTGGAGGACAAGGTTGGCTTAGTGCAGGCAAGGTAGATAGAGAGAATCTGCGTTTCCTTCCTCACGACAGGGGAGAGAACACTGCTCAGGCTCTGTGACACTCTTTTTCTGTTACTTTTAGCCAGTGACATAAAGACGACTCCCCCTTGTACTTAGTCTTTTAGGAACAAAAAAGGTTTTCCCCTTTTAAGAGCCTCACCAGTTCTGCTTGTGTTGAGAGAATAAAGCTGAATACTAGAGCAGTTCTTTTACTGAGCTTGCTGTTTTCCTACAGCATGTCCAAGTGGCAGCCTATAGTGCTCTAATCCTAGAGGTTTCTGTAACTCCTTCCAGGCTGGTAACTGCATCAGTAAGCTGAGAAATAGGAACTTTGCAGGATGGGTCTTTGCTAGCTACCTGCAATGACACTGTTATCTTCTGATAGCTGTTACCTCTATGCCTTGTCTTCCCAAGGAGTGACAGAGGAAAGTGTCAATCAGCATTAGAGCAATGCAGCTCTGACATTTGGTGTAGGAACTTTAGAATTTTCTGGCATTTCTTAGAGCAAACTTCTCAGTGGTGTCTTGGGGAAGAAGTTAAGAGGTAAAGTGCTCTAATGCTGCTCTAAAAGAAGTAAATTGTAGCTGGATCAGCTTAGCAGAAGGAAAAAAAAAGGAACTGTGCTTCAACCTCCTATTTCTTGTCTGTATGCTCACTGACATACTGTAAGAAGCCAAGCACAGGCAACTTACTGCAACATTCATTTACAGTAAGTCATTGCCCTAGTGACTTCAAAGTATACACTGTAATGAGTGCAGGGTCAGGGTAACACAACTCCTTTAGTTCTGATCCTGAAGAGACACCGTGACTCCTCTCCCACAAGCTCAGCTGCTGAACTAGAGAAGAGGCAGGGATAGATGTGGGAGGTTTGGTTACTGGGCACAGTGCTAATGCCAGGTCCTCACTGGAAATGTTTTCTTTTTTTAAACTTCTTGGCAATGGTTCCGTGCTATCTCAAAATTCTGTCTTTTCTCGCACTAAACCTGTAGCCTCTGTTTTTATCACAGCATGTAATGCAAGCTTCAAGGTGATGCAGGAGATGGCACAGATAGAAACCAGTTCCTCTGCTAAGGAGGCAGAACTGTCTCTGCTTACATAGGAAAGTTTATGCAAATAAACACTGTGCAAGCTCCCTGGCTGTGTGTGGAGATTCCACGATGACGTAGCAATGGTTTCTGCAGCAGCTTTGGTTAGCAGGACAGCTGTATTATGCCAAAGATGAAGTGACATCTGTGAGCTTTCTTCACTACTAAACAGCAGACACCTAACTCACTAGGAAGTGAGATCTCCACTAAATGACAGCAGAATGCAGCAGAATGCAACTTATCTCACCTGGCTTCTAAGTGAATCCATCTCTCTTATGACCCACAATAGCTAAATCTGGGAATGTGCTAAGTATCTTAGTTCCCTCTATCTTCTGCAGAAGTTGGGTGCATAAGTTGCTACGAGATTCTGTGCTTTACTTGCCCCTGCCTGGCTTAGATCTGAATCAACAATGAAGCCAAGAACTCTGCACTACAAGGTTATTTGCCCTTGCTTTGCAACTTAACCTTTTAGCAGATGACTCCAGCATCCTTGTTTCTAACTGCTTGTTACCTTTCTTGTCAAAATATCAACATGGGCCATGTTATGGTGGTGAACGGGGCATTTGAAACACCCCACCAATATCCCTCTTAGCCAGAAGTGGGGTGGTAGATTCATGCAAAAGGTTGGGTCAAAAATCTAGTGTTCTTGTCTGGGTAAGATTCTGTCGTTTACTCTGAAAACGGTTTAATATGTCTTACATTACCACCCTAAAGATCAACAAGAGCCAGCTACCCAGTCGTGATGGATCTCTTGTTAGGAGTGTGGAAAATTACGTCTATTAATAGCTTGAGATGACCTCCTGAGGGAGATCTATTGTACAGATTTAATTGTATTTCTCTCTTAATTCATCTGCTGTTAGTAATTACATCCTGCATTTCTGCAGCAGAAATAAATGAATCTGGCTATTGAGACTGCACTTACATAAATCATAGAAGGGAGAGGAAATTATAATGCAAATAGTATCAGTCTTGTAAACAATTTTAATTCACTGCTTAGCTATTCATTAATTAAATAACATCTTCAAAAAACATACTTTAGAAAATGAAGCAGCAACACTGAAAGCAGTGGTGGTCACATTAGCTTAAAATATCTCCTCTGGCATCTCAATCATCAGGATATAATTTTTAAAGGGTTTAGATATTAGGCAGTTTAGATTGTCATCTGGCAGTTGAGAAAAATGCTGACTTCCTGTCCATGCTGGAAGACATCATAGTCTGCACTTTCAAACAATCTCTTACAAGAGCAGTTCTCTTGTTTAGCGTCTATTTTGAACCTTTTTCTTTTTAATTGGCAGCTGCAGTTCTTCTCGCCGCCTTTTCCTCTTTGCACACTCCACAGTTGCCCACTAGTGGTACTGGATTCTCCCGCAGATACTGTGGTTTTCCACATTGCCCTCCTCTGTTTTAGCCTCAAGTTACTTGGACAAAATCCCTGTCCCTCTGGGGACAATTGAAAGGTATTTTGTTCTCAGATACGGTAATCTGATTATCCTGTCCCAGTGAATGAAAAGACACTGTTTACAAAGGCAAGGTAAGGCAGAAAAGTGCTTTTATCAGCATCATCATCCTATTTCCTGCTAAGTGGAGATGGTTGTAATGGAGAAAGCTGGTCAGGTTGACGTGTGCGAGGCTTGCTGCCCTCTCCTGGTGTCATCAGGAGCCATGCACTGGGTATCACACTTGCCTATTTTAATCTAAGAGGTTTTCCCCTTTTGAGATGATGAGTCCAGCAGGAGTGGAGGGAAGGAGCTGCTTTATAGACAGAATTTATTATTTTAAAAGCAGTGTTTTGATTCGAATTAGCTGGATCAATTTAAGCAGGGACAGCTTCTGCATTGCCAGTTGCAAAGGCAACACTGTTGATCAGGTTCTCTACTTGCGTAGATGATACTCTGTAGATTTCAGATTCTGACAAATGGGTTGGAATTCAACATCATAGAGTCTTCTGGCTGTTCCTGCCTGCTTTCCTGGGAGCATTAGCACTTAGAATACCTTTCTGTTTACGATCACAGGAAACAGTGTCATGGCCCATCAGAGCATACCAGTCACAGATGAACACTTACAACTCTGTTTTGGTGCCCCTTGTGGGAAGGTATTTGTAGGCAGTACATCTCAGTCTCAGCATTTGACAGGTATGCAGCTTACCCTGTAAGGTGACTGAGCACAAAGTACTCACCTTGTAGAAATAGTTTTACTCCTGATAGCTACTGAAGTTCAGCTTGTCGAGTCATGTACAACGATCAAAGGCAGCAGCTCTCCACAGCGGGAATGCAGTTTTAAGGATGCAAAGTGATCTAACCTTGTGGGACCAATGTTAAGGACTGCAATAGGCAGCTTCTTCTCCCGGGCAGCAAGAGCAAACCTGTAACCAGAATATACCTGCAGGAGTAGCAGAAGACAAAATTACTGGCAGCTTCGGCAAAAGAAGAGCTATGCAAAGGAGTAAAGAAGGTGAAATAGCTGCTGTTGGCAGTGGGAAAACTGGTGGTATGTGCATGCCCTGTAAGGTAACTGCACTGAATTCAGATAGCATATCTCTTCATTCAGGAATGCACAGAAAAGAGCAGCTTTTAACCCCTGTCAGTGAAGGATCTGCAGTGCCAGAGCAACAGAAACTTCACAGCTCATTGAAGGGAAGTGTCCTTGTCTTTTAGTAAACCTCTGCAGCAGTTTTTATTAGTTAGCATAGTTACTTAAATGCTGCTGCTGTGATGATTCTTACATGGCCAGCTGAGGTAGTACAAGAATGAACCTACGGCACTTCAGCCATTCCTATATAAAGGATTATGAGCCTAAGAAGTGCAAGCTCAAGGCATTTGTCTCCAGTATCCTAAAACTGAGAGAATCACAATGAGGTGGCCTTGGTTTTATCCCATTCTGGAAGGTGCCAGAGCAGGATTTTTAATGGAATAGAACTTGTTCTTGGAGAAAAGTTCAAAACACAAATACTATTCCAAAAGCTTCCACAAGTTAAAGGAGTTTCTAAACCATCTAACCTTATAGATAAGAGGCTAATGGAGAAAACGCATTGTGAATCAAGGCCAATCCTAAGCAGCAAAGAGCGATACATCTGCTTTCTTACTGAAAATTTAATTAGGATTTACAAGTCCTAGAACCTGGTATTTCATAGAATGTGCCATCAGGCCTAAAAAGTCACTGAAGGCTAAATTCAAGAAAGACATGTTAAGATGGTGATCTCTGCAGGACTGAATTGTGTCAGGTATCTCGGCTTTATGGGTAACTATGAGCCTATGGTGTACTGATGGAGGGGGCAGCAGCAGACAGAGGTCTTAATGGAGTAAGTTATAGCAGCATGAAGCAGGCTGGCAACAAATTGATAGGGAGGCCCCTGTCACGGGCCAAATGTGAAGCCAGATTCCAGCCACAGTAAAAAGAAGCTCTGAGGATGCTGTTCTGATCCACAAGCACTAAATTGTGAGACTAAATTGTTGCAGGCAGAGCAGCACAGGAATAGGAATGCATTGTGGGGGGAATACCTGCTTACCTGCATAGAGGATCCTGCCACCAGCATGGAGTCTGACTCTGCCAGGCGCTGGTGCACAAAATCCACCTTTTCCCGGCTCACTGTGTCTCCAAAGAAGGTTACATCAGGCTTCAGGATTCCACCACATTTACGGCAGGCTGGGACTTGGAAATTACGCACCTGGTCATCTGTCAGGAAGACATCCCCATCCGGAGCTACACCAAATGCTTCAGCTTTCCAGGTGGGATTCAGAGCTTCAAAGTGCTCCTGAAGCTCAGAGCGCAAGATTTGGTCTCCACAAGCCAGGCAGAAAACCCTGAAAATTGAGAGCAAAGTGTTATTGGAGAGTTTCATGTCAGCTGAACATCTGGAGTCTATAACTTGTTCCTTAGAAGGCCTGCAAGGTCCAGCATCATTATCCACATTTATTTAACCAATTTAATAGGTCAAGGAGCTACCTTTCTGTCTGTTTGTTGCTTTGCACAAATGCACTGGAGGAACCCTCTCTCCCAGTTCAGGCTGGGCTTTTTCATCTGGAAATTTTGGGTGGTCACAGCCAGGCTGTGGTGGCCCTCCACCAGTGCATTCATCCTGTGTGTTTCTGGCATTATCCACTCTAGAGAATCCTTGCATCCTCAGGATTCCCTTGTACTCTTTACTAAGAGCACATCTACAAAGGAAAGGGGAAATTCTGACAGATGCAGGCTCCAAGGAAAATGCTCCATGAAGAATGAAATGCTGTTCATGTTTTATTCCCTGTGTTGTGATTGTACTGTCTTGTCATCTTCACCACCCCAACCCCACACCACCTTTGACCAAGTCATCTCCAGGAACACAGCACTGACATTTTGCCTCCTGCAGCTGACTCTGCACCTGCTTGTCGGTTGCCCTGAAAGGAGTCCAGAGGATTAACCATCCTCCTTCTGCCAACAGAGAGTACCTGTGTATACAACCGTGCAGTTCGGTCATGCGCTGGTTCCCAGCTTTGGTGTGAAGGGCATCCACGTTCTGGGTCACCAGCCAGTGCAGCTTCCCCAGTTGCTCCCAGTTTCTTAGCACCAGGTGTGCTGTGTTTGGCTGGTGGGAGGAGAACTGGGGCCATCCCACAAAGTTCCTTGCCCAATAGCGCTGCCGGGCACTAGCACTACGAACAAACTCTGCATGCTGGATGGGCCTTCTGTCTGTCCTGGCATAGAGTCCGACACCTTCAGAGCGGTAATCTGGGATCCCTGATTCAGTTGAGATTCCAGCTCCAGTCATTACAAACAGCCTCTTGGAGTTAGAAACGAAGTGCTGCAGCTCCTCTACTTCCATAGGATCTGGGGGAAGACAGTCTGGCACGAAAGCCAAGTTTGGAGAGGTTCTGGATACAGAGTGGGATGTGAAATAACAGAATCTGGTGGCTCTGCAAACCCCATACAATTTCCTGGCAGAGAACATGTTGAGCTAAAAACCAAAAACACAACACATGGCAGGTAAAAGAAAGCAAAGAACATGTCTTGAATATCATTTTCTTGGGATTCTCTGGAAAATTAGGCTGATAAGTATTCTTCATTCTTTTTACTTTTTAGTAAAGCAACTCAAATTGGAGTTGTTAATTAATGCCTGGCCCCCAGGGACGGAATTTGTGTGTCTCTTTGACAGAGGGCAGTGCTGAGTTCTGTGGTCCTGAGGACAAGGTTAGCAGCCCTGACTTGCAGGATTTCTCCTGCTCTTCTAGCCTGATGTGGCAAGTGGCTGCCTTAGCGGACTTGTAAATAGCCCAGAAATACCAGAGCATGCAAAGTCTTTCCTAGCTACATGCAACAGGGCAGAGGAGAAATGGCAGGAGGGCCAAGGACACCACCCCAACAGCACTGTCTGGCTGGTTCCTCCCCAAAAGAAATCCTTTCTCAACTTCCTTTAACATTCTGCCTGCTCCAAATTGGTCCTGTCTGTATACCCCATCCCTTGCACATGTTGTGAGAAGAGAGAGAAAAACTTAATCTTGAGGTGTTGTCTTTTCAGGACAAAAAGTTTGAGTTGAGTTATTCCTGATTTTTTTCATAAAGGTTTGGTGTGGAATATCCCTTGAAAGGGGACCAGAAATAGGACACTGCCTAAATGCCTCTGACTCCTCCTGCTTTGTGGGTGCCACCTCCCTAGAGTCCGTGAAAGTGGGGGTACTGATTTTCATGAGGTGTCTGGCTTTCTGGGAGGAATGGCATGCCCTGATAGGACAGGCAGGATGGCCCTGCTGATAGGGAGCCTGGAGTTGTGTGCAGGACCTGTTGTGACAGCGATGGATTTGTTTAGATCTTGGTCTTATTTGGTTTTTCCCAGCAGTCGGCAGTTTTCCTTTCTCCATTTCACTGTTTTAGAACTATTTTTTCCCAGGCTTCTCTATGGTTCTGTATACAAAACAGAAGAAGTTTTGAATAAACACTACTGCAAATTGACTGTCTAGTATTTCTCTCTGACACCATCTCCCTTAGCCAGGAGACCTGTTTGAGATCTGGGTCTCACTGGGAGTCCTCAACCAGCTGAAGGACCCTTTCAGGTGGTACAGGCAGTGGTCCCAAGGAGAGCTCTGTGCACCTAGTTAGTTGTGAAATGGTTAAAGTACATAGGTGGTTTCATAACTGTTGCCTACAGGAAACTTGGTGCCTATAAGATCTGCAGCAGCTCGAAAGTCAGAGGTATTCCAGGGGTAAGCTGAGATGTCTGAAAGGCTGGCACTGAAATATATTTGATGACCTGTGTTTCGGTACTTGGATGGTTTTTAGACTGCTGCTCTTTCTAAAGTGCTTTGCCTCAAGTCCCCAGTCCCATCAAGTACCAGTTCTTACAGTAAATTGTATCTAAATGCTTTTAAAGTGTAGATGTTCAGCTGTATCATTATACTATACTAGTGGGATGACGCTAGTGGGAAAGAGTAGATGTGTCTCCATTAATCCCCAGGCTTTGCATCGTTATCACAGAATCACAAAATGGTCTGGCTTGGAAGGGACCTTAAAGATCCTCTAGTTCCGACCCAGTGCAACGGGCAGGGCAACCTCTCACCAGACCAGATTGTCCAGAGTACCATCCAACCTGTCCTTGAACAATTCCAGGGAGGGGGCAATTGAATTACCCTTTCCATAGCCTGATTTATTTTCAAAATCCAAGCAGTGGATTACAGTAATTTTTGCCTTGTTTTGTTGTTTAGCAGGAGCTGTGCTGGGCAATCCCTCTGAAGAGGTTTAATTTGCTGTATAAATTAAGTAGAAGGGACAAAGTCTCCCAATTAAGCAGAATGTGCTTTGAGAATAACTAACTCATGGTGCTCTCCAAAGGCTGTTAAGCCACTCCGGCAGTATTTAAATGGCTTTAACTGACGAAAATTCACTATTCCTGTCCCTTACCATCAAAATATCTCACAGAAGGTAACATCTGGAGGGGTGGGGGTGTAATGGACAATGGACATGTGATACGATTTAGCACACAAGTCAAAGGCAATGGTGGTAGGTCGAAGCATCAGACAGCAGCTTAATTTCAGAGCTGCTGTGAAGCACAGGGCAGAGTAGTTGAGGAACATACAAAGGACAGTATTTCCTGTGAAATGCAAAGCTGCTTTTAAATTCGAAATGTACTAATAAACGTACCTATCGGTATCCGAGGTACCACCAACCAAGAGGCTCCACAGCTAGAGATTAGACATTTCAAGGTAAACACGTTTGTACCACTGGTTAAAGGCCAGAAATACAGAGGGTACAGCCACATCACCTGAGGCTCTTCTGTAACAATAACGGGGTGGGGGCGTAGCAACGGCAGGCAACTAAGGAAACGAGCGATGGGGTAAATAACGCCTGAACACTAACCTTTCATACTGTTGCCGGGCCCTCGGCTCGGGGAACAGGCTGGCCGGCCGTGAGGAGTGTGCTGGGAAATGTAGTTCAGTAGGAAATGGAGCCCGGAGCACCAAGACTACAATTCCCAGGCTCCAAAGGAGCGAGAAACCTGAGCTCTGACGCCTAATCGACTCCAACTGAGAACCCAAAGAGCTTCAGAGCTTCCCTCAAGGAAAGACACCAGAGTGAAGTCAGATTGCATGAAAATCAGGTGGTGGTTTGATAAAATGCATTGCAGATGTTTGTCCTCATGAAATGCGTTTTCCTGTACCGGCTCTAACAGACTGTTGGTCTCTTCTCCCAAATACCTGATGGGACAAGAGGAAAAATGACCACAAGTTACTCCAAGGGAAGTTCGGATTGGAAAAGAGGAAAAATGTCTTTAGTGAAAGAGTAGTTAAACGTTGAAACAGACTACCCAGGGCAGTGGGTGGAGTCCCCATTGCTGGAGACATTCAAAAGGCAAGTAGATATGGCGCTTCGGGACATGGTATAGTGCTCATGGAGATGTTGGGTTGAAGGTTGGACTTGGTAGTCTTGGAGGTCCTTTCCAGCCTTGGTGATTCTGTGATTTTAGGGTTAAAATGTGGCTAAACAAACAGTGGAAGAAAAATCCATTCAGCTGTTAAGGTTGTCTTCTAGCTCAGGAAGTCCCTGGTGTGTAAATTGTTGGAGTCTCTGAGATTACACTGGGCTTATAGGTTTGCCCTGTCCTGGCACTCTTTGGTACCTACATCTGGCCCCAGGAGCGATGGACCCATCTGGCAGTTAAGGATATTTGTAACAGCAGGTAAAAGCTTTAGGAGAGCACCTGTGGTAGCAAGAATGGAGAAATTGTGCTGCCTTTAGTGTGGCTGGACAAACCTAAGAGGTTACTGTGGGACAAGTGATCGCTGTTCAGCTTTGCAGAGAAGGTTTGGATGAAAAGTGAGAGGGCAGTTGTTCCTTTGAGCTGCCTGCACCTCTCCCAGGGCATGATCAGATACCCGAAGTGGTTCAGAACTGAATTCTTTGCATCAGAGGGCTTGTACCTGTTGTACAGCTCACGAGTCTCTCACTGGGCATGGTCTGTGCTTTGCCTTGCCCACTGCCACTTTGTTGGAGGTGGGTTCTGCTGGATTGGTGAGGTGATGATGAAACCTGGCAGCTGGCAGAAGAGGAGCAGAAAGTGCTGGGGTAGGGGAACCACTTCTCTACTGGAACAAGCTGGTGGATCAGTGCAGCCCAGCTTTGTAGACCCATGCCAACTGTTCCCACTCTTCAATGTCTCGTTAAGTGGGAGTTATTCCAGTGTTTTCCTCTTGATCCAGTAGATCCTTCTCCCTAAGCAGGCAGGGGTGGCTACTTCTGTTTGTGAGTGTGGCCTGTGGTGCTCTGCAGGCTGACACCACACAGGCAGTTTCCTAGCCTAGGGTCATGTTGCATGTCCTGCGCTCCCTGGCAGGAGGACATTGTGCCTCTTTGCTTGGTGCAGGCCCCAGTCTTAATAATGCTATTGCATGAACTGCCTGGAAATATGGAGGAGCTTTTATTTCTTTCAAATGGTTCTTACTTTTCTACAGAACAGATACGAAGGAGGAGGTGCAGCCTGCTGGCGCTCGATGTTCACCCATTCACACACAAAGGGCTCTTTCTAATAACCTGGACTGCTCGTCAAACACATTCTCCAAATAGCTCTGGCTGCTTAACGTTGCCAAAATCTTTAATCCCCTTTTCTTGCCTCTTGCAGTTATTTTGAAGCCCAGTGAAGCTGGAGTAGTCTGCAATGTGGGAGCTGTGGAGCACAACCTGCTTCTGGGCAGTTTTGTGAATCTGAGATGCCCCTTGTGCCATTAGTGCCGGTTTAAAGAGCCATATGGAATGGTCTGTGTGGGAAGGAACCTTAAAGATCACCCAGTCCCAACCCCCTGCCATGGGCAAGGACACCTCACACTAGACCAGGTGGCCCAGAGACCCCATTCAGCCTGGCTTTAAACACTTCCAGGGAGGGTCACCAGGACTGGGACACTGCTTTAGCGCTACCACAGGGGGCGAAGTCACCTCCCGGCCTTGACCTGCCGCTTCGGTCCAGCCCCCGGCCCGGGGCAGCCCCTTTTCCCGCGCTCATTACCATAGCGACCTCCCGGCACCCCCTGCGTGTTCCGCCGCCGCCCTCCGGGGCGTCCCCGGGGACATCCGCATACCGGCCCTTACGGCCGAGCGGCGGAGATGCGGCGGGGCTGCGGGCGGCGTGCGACAGCTCGGTCACATCGGGAGCGCGGGAGCGCGCTCTGACCGCGGCGGCGGAGCCGCGCGGGTTGACCGGGGGGGGCGGAGTTTGGTGCTAGCTTTGCGCAGTGGCAGTATCGTAGCCCATGAGGTTTATCCGAGGCGCGATTATTGCTAGTTGAAAACTTTTCCCAATACCCCGCCATGACGACTTGAAATACAGTCGGCATTGGCAATTTTTGTGTGCCTCTTCGGAGGCAGTTTTGCTGTGGTTAAGAACAGACTGGTGGGCAACAGCGGGAGACAAACGGGCTTGGGAAGCTCGGAGAGGGTACGGCCTCGGGTACTAGAGGAAAGTTCCGGGCCCGGCTGTATCTCGGCCGGGATGTTCGGGGAATGGAGCAGGCGGGGTCTGAGGCTCAGTGGGGATGACCGGGGACCGGCTTGGGCTAGCTGGGTAATGGAAGATACCCGGGGACCAGCTTGGGCTGGCTAGCTGGGTAATAGAAGATATCAGGGGACCGGCTCCGCCTGTGCTGGGCGAGGTTACCCATGGAGCGGCTCGGAACTGGCTGCAGCTTGGCGGGGGGGGGATGCCTTGGGCGGGCTCGGGGCCAGCAGGGGTGTACGACCCTAGGGGGCACTTCGGTGAGGGAACCCCTCATCCTGCCGGAAGGCTCTGACATCACTCGTACTTTGCATATGCCTTCCCAGCATGCGCCGCGGCCGCCTCTCCGCTCAGACCGGAGGGAAAACCGCCGTTCTCCGTTCCGAGCGTCAGTGAGGGGCTACGGCGATGGGCGGGGACCGGGGCCGGGCGCAACGCGCCGGAGAGCAGATGAGTGATGGCGTTTCGCCCGGAGCTAAGCGGCGGCCCCGGGGTGAGGCGCGGCTCCTGCGGGAAGAGCAGGTCAGCTTTGCGCAGTGGCAGTATCGTAGCCCATGAGGTTTATCCGAGGCGCGATTATTGCTAGTTGAAAACTTTTCCCAATACCCCGCCATGACGACTTGAAATACAGTCGGCATTGGCAATTTTTGACAGTCTCTACGGAGACTGAGTCTCGCTGGTAAAGGACAGAGAGAGAGCTGGCAGCAAGAGCCCCAATCTGACTCGCCCAGGTGAACTGGCTCTGCTGCGAGCGTTTGGGCTACTCAGAGGCCGTGGGGGTTTGCTGTAGGGATGCGAACGACCTGTTGTTAGGGCCCGTCGCTGCCGGTGCACGCCTGCTGGCGAAACCGTGGTCCAGTAAATTGCGGCTGCTGAATCGGTCGGTCTGTGAAAGCAGGGAGGCTGGGGAACATTTGAGGTGGCAGCTCTCTGAGGAGAGGATTTAGGCATCTAGGAGGGGTTTGGCATTCTTGGAGCAGATGATGGGAAGTCAAGGGCTGCGTTGTGCTTGACTGCCTCTAGAACTCCTCCAAAACCTTTTAGAGAACAGCATTGGGCACGCAGTACCACCTAAACCCCCATCTTGTGTGGGTTGGTCAGTGTGTGCCCACTGCCACCACTTGGCTTTAAAAAAAGGGCTCTTTATTATCACAAACCTTTACTCTGGAAAAAACAGCTGCTGAGTTTGGTGTAAAATTCTGTTATACAAGTAAACTCCATACACTTCTAATTTGCAGCTGTTGTCTTGTTTAGCAAACCATGTGGAGGGAAAACTGCACACCAGCTCCCTGGGCTGCCTCTGCGCTGGAAGCAGCTGCCCTCTTGTTCACTTTGAGGTAGTGTCAGCAGCATGAGCTACATCTGCTGTTACCTCTGAGGTACTCTGTGGTCATGGGTTTCATCCAGGTGCTCCTACCCTGCTGGTAAGACCCTCAGCCTAGCAGTTGTTTCAAACTATAGCTAAGCAGAGGAGAAAGCTTAGTAGTGAAGGTTAATATTTGCTCTTTACCTGGTTTATTTGTAACACTCAGCCATGCGGGGGTACTACACAGCAGTCACCAAAGACTAATAGTGAAACCTCTTTGTTTGCTTTTGTTTCGCTGTTTGTATTTCATTGCTAGCAATAGAAATTTGAAATGAAAACATGAAGCATAGGGATGCCATGGCCCTTTGGCAGAAGCAGCCACACTGATAAATTCCAAAGGCACACGTAGTTTACAGTGAGTAACATGCTTCATGTAATAATTTGATTCATGCAAACTGTGTTAAGTATTGGTTATCACTTGATTTTGTGTGTGGCACAGTGCATACTCTGTGGTCAAGTGATTCTCATTGCTCTGCAGTTTCAAATCACTCTGGAAAATGCACAGGTAGCTCTACACATGCCTTACAAGTTGGTGTAACTTTATGTGCTTTCTGACATAAACTTTCTGCTGCAAATCACTGCTTCTCATAGGAGTTATTACAACATGAGCTCAGATTGATCCTCCTTTTGGCAGCCAGTCCATGCCTTGAGAGGCATGGGTAGACAGTTCATCCATCCATTCTCTGGATACAGAGGTCAGTGAGTTAATTCACCCTCCTAAGGAGCTGGTAAATGCTTTGACAAGAGGGAAAGATGCCTTGTGTGAGCACTCTGAACATGTGTGTGGGGACAGGAAGTCCTGAAGCCCAGTTATATTGATACTGAGTCACTGTCTGACTCCATTTCAAGCTCCCAGCTCTGTTTCCCATCCATAAAGGAGGGCAATGACTTCCTGCCACACCTTTTGTGAATGTTAAGTCCACTCATGATGTGTCTAAGTCATAGGGCTCAACATCAGAGGAAGCCCCATGTATCTCTCTATCTGCACTACCTGCCTTCTTTCCCTAGTGCTTCCTATCTGGCACCGGTTATGAGATGTAACTGCTCTCAGGGCACTTCACATCCCCCTGAGCCCTTCCAGTAGCCTCTGGGCACGCCTGAGGCTGAAAGAAAATGGAAAAAGCAAGGGAAATAGTTTGCTGGAAGTGAAATGAATCAGGGAAACATAGGAATGGTGCTGGAGCAGCAAGCAGGTTCACGAGTCAGAGTTTCAGAGGCAGAGAGCAGGTAGATGGTGAGAAAGCATGAGTTGCAGGGCATCAGGAAGGACAGAAGGTGAACATTGTCTGTGTGTGTTTAGATTGAGCTCACAACACATGGGTTTTCACCTGCCCTTACTCAGGCTGTCACTGTCACGGAAGGATTAAGGACTGGCAGTTCTCAGTAAGAATGTTAGCGTGAAGAATTCTTTATGAGCAGCACCTAGCTACAAGGAGCAAAATGAGAATAATTTAGCCCTGAGACAGAATAGAAATGGCTTTCTGGAATTGTCCTCGCTTCTAGAATCACAAGAAGCTGGAAATAACAACTGCACACCAGGATGCATTCTGAACAGAGCCCAGCACTGCTTCCTTTCACAGAAGTAAAAATCTCCTGAGTGAAGACAAATGCTGTCGCCAGCAGAAACGTGGAACCCAGGAATGGACACGTTTCTGATGAGCTTAGGTCTGCTACACTACTAGCAAATGCTAGCAGTTGACATCACTTGACCTGGGGGGATGCATCCTAAACTCTTCACTGTGCAGCCAGTGACAGGTTCTGTGAAAATGGAACAGTCCTTTCAAATCATCTTTCACATTTTGCTCAGGGACCAGCAACGGGGATGTTAAGTGATATCCTTGGCATTGGTGGTGAAGCACACAGTGAAAGTCTTCTCTTATGTCTGTATTGTACTTAGATCTAAGGAAGGATGTTATTTCCTGAAAAGTCCTGGATTTGGAATAAATGTCCTGGAGGCTGTGAATTATTCCCAAGCATTGGCTGGGATGAAGGAGGGATATATCTGTGCCCTGCTCGCGATAGTTTCTCATTACTGCCTGTGTTAACACAGGAGATAATGATGTCTGTTGAATTGTGCTAGCTGGGGAAACTGGGCACGTGGGTGCCTAGAGAGTGAAAAATAAAGCAGCAGAGATTGCTAGAGGCTGACCTCATGTTCTGTGCATGTATGAAAATGCAACCCCGTCATCTCGGTTTGATAACAGGACGTGTGCTGGTAAGCGCTGGGAACATTCCTGACTTTGTAGTGATTTTGTAAGGGAAAAGTGCTACCAGAGTCATGTTTCCTGTACCCTTAGCTGTTCCCACACTGATTGCTTTCGGTGTATCTCTCATCAGATTAGGAGCTGAACACTGGCTTGAGCAGCAGTTTGTACTGCTGGGTGGACTTGGCTGGAGCAGATGGTAAACACGAGCTGCACAAGGGTGGAGCTGCTCTGTGGTTTGGGCCAGGCCAAGGACTTTGCTGTGTTGGACCATGGTTTGGTAGCAGTTTGAAAGGGAGGGCAAACGAGAGGTCCCTGCCAACCCTTACCGTTCTGTGATAGATCCGAGAGGGCTGCAAAGCAGAGGTAGTTCATGGCTTACTTTTGGGGAGCAAACAGCCTCAAAATTATCCAGGAGAGGTTTCACCCGCCCAAACGGATCCAAGAAATCACCTGGTGCTCCCAAACTTCCGTTTCCTTGAAGGGTGTTGGGGCACAGAGCTGCAGGGATCCCCGGCTGAGCCGGGCACTGTGTGGCGTGTCCCGCAGCTGGGGAAGGGTCATGCCCCTGAGCTAAGGGGTTCAGACTCTGTTCCTGCTGGGCGCTGGCAGTGTCAGACGCGCGTGGGGCTGGTGGCTCACAACGCAGGACAGATGCGACGGGCCGGGGTCTGCTATTCCCCTGGCTACTGCGCACCGATGCCCGCAGCGCGGTCACTCCCCACCCCCGCTCCGGCCGGCGCTGCGGCTCCCGTTACCGCCGGCAGGGGGCAGCACGATGCGATTGTGGCGAGGGCGCGCGCGGTTCGCGGGCGCGCGCGGGGGCGGGCAGGGAAAGTTGTGAGGCGCTGGAGCGGGTGGCGGCGGCACCGGCGGAGCGGGAACGGGATCGGGCTTGGGAACAGCGGGGCGAGCACGGCGGCACCATGGACGACCTGGGTGAGTTTCGGACTGCG
>VZRI01013395.1:521941-623897 GCA_013397515.1 Upupa epops
CTGGCCCCGCCGCCTGCTCCGGCCCCTCTTCGGGGCTGCCCCGGAGCCCGGCCACCGCCGTTTGTCGCGGCTCTGCCCCGGCCAGGGAAGGCGCTCGCCCTGCCGACCAGTACCGCTCGGGTCCCGGCATTCGCCGTCAGCCCCGCGGTCGCCGCGGCCGCTGGGGATCGGAAACTTAGGGTGGGGATGTCGGGGAGCTGCCTCTGCCCGGGGGTCGCCGGGCAGAGCTCGGCCTTCTCCTCCCGGGCTTGTCCCGGATGCGCAGCCGGAACCCTCCGGACCGTTAAGTGTCGGGCAACTGGTGTCACTGGAAGGACCCAGAGTGCAAGTTCCCCTGGTCCCGAGCCGGAAAGGGGGTGGATCTGCCTAAATCTTTTCTCTGGGAGACATCGGGATGAGTGAGTTCCGATTATGAAACTGATTAAATCAGACCCTGGGGAGGGGCCGCGGTCCGTTACTTCCATCCCACCTTTAATAGGAACCAGACCTTCTGCTAGGATGAGCTTTGGGAGAACTGCAGTTTTCTTGCAGGAGCTGTAAGCTCACGTTACACTGCAGCTGTAAGGCTGGTGGTCGCACCTTCAGGAAACTGCGAACTCTGAACTGGGCTAGCGATAAAACGTACTGGGCTAGGAGTCCATGGGCTGCTAGGCCTCCTGGGGAAAGGTGCTCCACGAAGGGATCCTCACCCTGCGCTCTGGTGTGGAAACAGGAGGAATGTCTTCTGCAGCTTCGCACAATTACTGTTTTTTTCAGTGGAGATAGTTCTGTTTGCTGTCTCTCAGGCTGGTTATCTCGTGGAGGTTTGGTGCAAGTTTCCAGCCTGTTCAGGAATGTCTTGCTAGTCAGAACAGGATTCACTCGGTCTGTGTATTGACTTGCTGAGTGGCCCTTCAAGGTGAGCTTACAGATAGCTCTGTGCAGGGCTGGTTTAGTGTCTCATCACACTCTTTAATGAACCAAGGGGGCTCTACCATACCCACTGCGATTGTGATGTTCCCTGAACAGGGGCAGTATGGCTTTCTGATGGTCTGAATTGGCTGCTTCAGTTTCAACACCTTTTTCTGTTCCTCTGTAGGAGGATTAGAGGTGAACTGCAAAGAAAGCCCAAAAAAGCTCTGAATATGTGTTTTGTGTTGAACGTGTTGGCACAACCAAAAGTTAAAGTTGCAATTCACTTTTTAAAACAAGGACTTTTTGTCACAGCTATTCAGTTTCATCAAGTCTTCATCACACCATGTCTTTCTCAGTGCTTGTACAGTCTTTCAGAATGGACAAGATCTGATAAACAGGAAGAAGCTGAAAAAAGCAAGCAGGACCTTTTTGCTAAGCTTTTCTTTGCTGTACACAGTTCACCACAGAAAGGAACAACAGCTATTTTCCCTCTGGAAATCATTTGTTAGCCCCAAAATTGCTCACTCTTTGTAAAACCATTTACCTTGGGATGCATAAGTAAGGGGACCAACTCTGTGTTGCTACAGCTCCCCTGAAATAAGTCAGACTTTTGAACTGAAGTGAGAGTTGTTTGTTTTTCTTCCCTGATTATCTATGGGTGGATTATCTGAGTTGTGGATTAACTGTGCCATGGATACAGACGTCTGCACAGACTCCGTCCAGGAGCAGACTGGTCCAGCAGGACTTGTTGGTTCAGGCATGATGTCATGCAGATGTAAGTGCACTGCTTCCAGAACCAGTTTTGGCCCAAAAGTAGTTTAGCATTGAGCCTGACCTAATAAGCCTTGTGGATTCAGTGTTGATGTAAGTAGAATCAGCCTAGATATTGCCACATGCTTCTGGATTTGTGTGATGCAGATATGACTGGTGACTGATGGACCTTTCTGGGTATGAGGTGATGCATCAAAGAGCCTGGTGCTATCTCTTTCTTGACCCACTGAATTTACCAAAGATCATCTTCTTCCATGTCTCCTTGTGTAGTGCAAAATGGAGAACCAGAAGTATCTCGATTTCACGCTACTTGGGCTGGAGAGGTTATGAAATGTGAGAATGGGTTTGTGTTGCTTTAGGGGTTCGTTTGGAGTTGTAAGAAGCTTTGTTCCTTTCTGTTCCTGTCAGTGGAAGAAGTGCTGTTACGGCCCACAGTTTGCACAGGAAATGGTTTCAGAGTTCTGCAGGCGGAACTTGTGCACCCCATTGAGCTGGGGAGACCTCCTGAGCCACAGGACTTGTCGTGCTGGGTCTGGCTATAACTTAGAATAGCACATTGGGGGAGGGGGGGGGAAGGCGATGGTGAGTTCAAGCAGCTGACCAGACTTGTCCAGATTGTCTTCCCTTGAATTTCTCTGAGAAAGCATGTTCTGCGGACGTGCGTGGCGTTGGACAGGAAGCTTGCTGAATGAGTTTGCTGTCTGCACTGTTGTAAATTGGCACAGAGATGACGTTTTTTCCTAAAGTGTGAAAATCTTAATTTTGGGCTGTTGTCCCTTTTGGGGAATTACCAGAGTAACCAACTGTGCACATTTGCCTTAGACAGTTAGAGATACTGAATTAGGTATTGAGATATTCTTGGTTCTATGGAACTACCTTGTCCAAGCGGTATGTGAGAACAGAACTGTTAGGATCTGCTGGTTGTGGGAGAAGAACCCTAATTTGTGTAGCATTTCATGGATTCACAGAATGGTTCAGGTTGGAAGAGACCTTCAAGATACCTAGTTCCAATGCCTCTGTCATGATCAGGGACACCCTTCACTAGACCACGGTGCTCAAGGCCCCAGCCAATCTGGCCTTGAACACTTCCAGGGAGGGGGCAGCCGCAACCTCCCTGGGCAACCTGTTCCAGTGTCTCAGCACCCTCATTGTGAAGAACTTCCTCCTGACTGCCAGACTAAACCTCCTCTCTTGCAGCTTGGAACCATTCCCCCTGCTCTTACCACTCTGAACCTTTGGAAATAGCTTCTCCCCTGCTTTCCTGTAGGGCCCTTTCAGATACTGGAAGGCTGCTATAGGATCTCTGTGGAGTCTCCTCTTCTCCAGGCTGAACGGTCCCAACTCTCTCAGCCAGTCCCCATAGGAGAGGCGCTTCAGCTTGTGCCCCTCCTCTGGACACGTTCCAGCAGTTCCATATCCTTCCTGTGTTGGGGACTCCAGAACTGGATGCAATACTGCAGATGTGGTCTCATAAGAGCAGAACAGAGGGGCAGGATCACCTCCCTCAACCTACTGGTCACGCTTCTCTTGATGCAGCCCAGGACATGGTTGGCTTTCTGGGCTGCAAGTGAACATTGCCACCTCATGTTAAGTTTTTCACCAGCCAATACCCCCAAATCCTTCTCCTCAAGGCTTGTTCTGAAAGGCGTTGTTTGCAAGCACTACTGTGAAACTCAACTTCTTTCAGCTATGGTAACTCAAAACAGAAATGGGGTTGCTTTTAGATGCCTTTTGATGCCTTTGAAACTCTCACTTCTCCCCTGCTTTATAAAAAGGTATTTAGTTTAAAAGGCTTCAGATTTTTCTAAACTGGATTTTGCAATCAAACGAACCAGTGTTCACTAGAGTACGTAAAAGATGTATCACAAAAAGTTACTTCTGTTTAAAGAGAATGTATTTATGGCTGTGTTCTGGCTGGACACGTAAGCTAGCCTGGGAACCACTTAGTTTAGGTGTGCTCGTGTGCTTCTAGAAAGATTTTTCTTTTCCAGAAGGTTTGTATAGCAACATTGGCTTAAATTCTGGGTGCAAAGGTTCAGCAGCTCAAGATACTTTACTTTTTTAGGAACTCTAGCTAACCCTCTCTCTTCAAACCTTAATCCTCTTATGATTGACTTTAAAGGGAGCAATCTCACAGTTGATTTTTCATGGGAGCACGTAGAGGGTGCAAGTGTTTCCATCCATCATCTGTCCTAACATTTGGAAGACTGCTGTGCTCTGCAGGGCTATGCCCACTCTGAGGGCAACACTTGTCTGTTTCTGACTCGGTTCCTTCAGTTTGAAAGTCGTTTGCAGTGGGGTTTGGTTTTAGTTTAGTGTGACATTGCTTATGGTTAGCTACACCCAGGAAAAATGGTATTGGGGGAAAACGTTGGTTATTTGGTCCTTTGGCTTTCTACTGTCTCAGGTTTCAGAGTCATTCCTGCTGCTGGGTGAGAAGACTGTAAACAGAACTAATACTCTGCACAATGGGGTTCTGACTTACTTCAGCTTCTTAGCTGTTGTGACCCCTCATAAAACAGGGACTTCATTGTCCTGAACAACTCAGACAGGGAGTCCTCTGCCTTGAGCAGTGTGTGATGCAGAGAGAGGCTTCTTTTCTTCTTGCTCTATTTCCATGGAAGGGCTGGACTCTGTCTGTCTTTGGCTCCTTTGTCCCTTGCTGGGAGAGGTCAATTTATCCCAAGTGTTCAGCTGCCCTCCTGGTTAAAATTGATCTTCTGACACCATCTCTACCACTAGAGAAAAAAATGGGTAACCTCTCATCTTTAACTCTGCCTCTTCAATTGGTCTTCCTTTCCCAGGGAATCATGATATTTCCATTACTCCAGACCCTTTCTCCCTCCTCTCTTTCTCCTTAAAGTGTGTTTGTTATACGAAACAAGCTGTGGAACAGTGGAAGTGGCAGGTAAAATTTCTAAATCTTAACAACAGAACGAGCAAAAATGATGCACTGGTAGTTAGATCAGAGTTGTTTTCCTGAGCAGCTGCTAAGACAGATGTATATCAAATCCCTTAAATTAAATCTGTGCAGCTAAAGGGGCAGAAAAAACCTGTTCATGGCCACAAAAAAAAATCTGTTTGGATTAATGCATTAATTATCCAGGCTCTACTGCAGTTTTGGAGGTAGCCAGAACAGATTCTGAATTCAGTTGTGTTCTGCTAGTGGAAAATCAGCGCGAGTGAATAGGCTTTCTAGTCCCAGTTTTCTGCTCTGTCTCAGACTGTGCCTCCCTCCCTGCCTGTCCTGATCTTGTGTGTCCCCTTTTGTCTGATGCGGAAGCTGTTAATGAAGATGCTCTTCTACTCCAGCTGCCTGAATGTGAGAGAGACATTGTCTGTGGGAAGCTTCCTCCTCTATGATCAGAAGAAGGGGTTTAGGACATGATTTTCTTGTTCACTTAGGCTGTCCTAACTAATTCAGGTTTAATAACAAGCTCTGAAGTACAGCCTGTCATGCCAGCTTGGCTGTTTTATTTTAAAAGGCTGGGTAGGGAACTGTGAAGACGTTTAGGTCCCGTTCTTGTTTTGAGGTTTGTACAATCTTACCTCACATCTCATCCAGATTTCAGATGGCAGCCAGAAGTGGTGACTGCATCTTCCCCACCTCTTCAGTGCTTGCTGCTTCCTGAGTCAGGGTCAGGCTCCAGACTGAATTGGTTCAAATTTCTGATCTTCTGGTAAACCGATGTTTTCTCCCAAAGTGAATAGATTATTTACCGTTGGATTGATGAGCTGAACTGCCTCTCCCTGCAGCAAGATAACTAGATCCAGTGCAGTGCAGAAGCAAGGAGTAGCACCATTACTTTCCATTTTGAGTTGAAGTTAAATGGATTGGAGAGTGGAAATTACAATTTCACATTTGTTTAATCTGATCTGGCTGCTGTAAGCCCCCCACTCCCATCTCTCTTCCTTGTGTTCCCAGAAACTTTGGACAGTTAGCTAGATCAACAGCTGATTCTCCTGCAAGTATTTTCTGTGTGGACAGTGGAGCAAGAGGTAGATGAGGCCACCACATCTTTTAGCTGTGGTTATGTTTAATCTAGCCCAAGGTAAGCGCTGATGCACAGCCTCAAAAACATGCCCTGACTTTAGGCACATTGTTTCTTCTTCTGCTGAGTAGGGCTAGTAGCTCCTTACCTGCAAAGCCTGGCTAAATGTTTGTTGAGGTCTTTGTACTTCTGAAATGGCTTCCAGCTGAATAAGCAGTAGCTCTTGCAAAGCTACTGTGGTCTCAGTTGTTGGAAAAGCATACCATAGCAAGTTTGAATTAGATTTGTAAGGTTCTATTCCCTTCTCAGCCTTATTTAAATGATCCCTCTCTGCCTTTCAAGTTGTTCATTCATTCTTTATCCTCTGTTACAACAGGCTCTGAGTAGGGAGAAAAATTTCCTTTCTCTCAGATTCCCCATACTAGTCCTACTCTAGTCTTTCCCTTTATGACAGAACATAGTCATGAAGTCATTCGAAGAGTGTTGTGTGCTACAGATACACCATGAAAACAGGGAGTTGCTGATGACTCTGATGACTCTCTCATATCCCTGTTAGCTGTGTTTTCTATTCATGCTTATGATTGCAAATGGCCCCAGAGCCACAGAAACCAGCTGGCTGGGGACAGTCTCCTGTGACTGACTGGTGTTAAAATCCACACTTTCTCTTTGGTCTCTGTATGTTTTTAAATCCTGTGAAGCAAACACGTTAGGAAGGGCAGTCGAGTGCTGTGGAACAAGTCTGGTGTTGGTTATTAAGTTACAGGAACTTGAGTCCCTGTTTGTGCTGTGCTGGGTAAGATTTTCTGTTCCTGTAATGCAGCTTTTTCTTGTAGCAGGCAGTAATTATTCTGAATTTACATGGGAAATTTATCAAAGCAGTTTGAGACAACTGTAAACTGAGGAACTCGGAGAACTCGGGGCAAACACAGGAGGAGGCAGCCTGCATTGTTACTGCTTGGCTCCTTTTAGCCTTTGCTGGACTGTCTCTAACTATGAACAAGTTTAGTTGAAGAGTTGAAGTGATTTAAATGATGATGAAGTGGTCTGAAGTCTTCAAATGCAGTTCATCCTCCACTTCTTGTAGGGTTCATATGCAGATGTTTGTAAATGGCTTTGCTGGCTGAGCCCCCCCGTGTACATCTGGTTGCCAGCATGCAGTGGAGTGTAGTTTTTTGGGATTTTTTTTGCTTTATTGAATGTGTTTAAACTTCTAAGGTTTGTGAAAACTATGTAAAGAGCATCAAAAAAAGTAAAGGGCCCTGCAGGGACTTTCTGAATGACGCTGTGCAAGGGGAATTGTGCTTTAAATGGCTCGGTTGTAAATCAAACTATATGGGGTCTCCAGGAATAAGCAAATCCCATGTTCTTGTCACAAAATTCAGCTGGCAGACAGAATTAATCCTGTGTCTGTCTAGACGCCTGATAGGATCTGCCTTTGTTTCCATCCCTGAAGAGCAAGGTGAGCAGAGAATTTAACTTTGGGCTATAGGGAAGTTTGTGGTAGGGACTGTGATTAGTCTATGTTTTTCTAAGAGTAGGAAGGGGCAAAACCCACCAGAAGTAGAAAAGGTCAGGGGTAGGAGGGCTGTAAATTATTTGCCCTCAATTAGGAGTTTAATACTCCCCTATTCTCTCCTCTTTCATGGTTCTGAGCAAATTCAAGGCTTCTCTCTAGAAAGGTTTCTTTTGGGTTGGAACCACTAATTTCAGCTAGGTCTGACAAAAGAGCCTAGGGCTGACTACATGTCAGTCGGGGTTACTCAGTGCCCCACAAGCTGGGATGAGATGATGGCCCAGCTGGTTTTCTCTGCTGCTTATCTTATTTGATCATTATTTGTGTCTGCTGCTCTCCATTCCTCAGCACCAGCAGCTGCCTTGGGGCTAGGATTTTTTTGTTGCTGCTAGAAAATCACCCCTTTTGAGCAGAGGTGATTCACAAGAATGAAATACCTAGGAGGAGCACTTCTAGTCTGCAGCTTGTCCTCTTGTTCATCGGGGCTTTATGTGGGAGACTTCTCTTGGGCTGTGTAGGTCTGCTTTAGGCAGTGTGATCCACAGCTGGAACTATTCTGCCTGGCTGAGAGCAGCTCCAGCAGTTAGACAGGATCCCTGCAGAGAGCTGGAGCACTGGGGGAGGGAATGAAATGCCATTTCATCCACGTCATGAAATCTCTTATCAGCGGCCAACTCAGTTTTGTGGGTGGGTGAGCGGTGCTGGCCAGAAGAAGCTGCCTTTTATTTCTGCTGTGAAATATGAGGAGCTCAGCGCTGTCAGTCAGGCTGGGAGCAGTGGAGCGGTTGAGTAGAGTTTAGGATGGATTTGTCAGTCAGTTTCTTCTGACTCTAAGCTTGTAGCTTTCAGTCTATCCTGCTACTGCTGCTTAATCTGAGATTTGCTAGTTGTCTGTCCTGAGCGGTTCCCTTGGGCGGTGCCTCACAAGACAGCTGCTCTGGCATTCTGTGCCCGTAGTTCTTCAAGGTTTGAGACTGATGCCTCTTCATGCTCTGCCTTGGGATCATGCTTATGAGTCTTGGCCATATGAAAAAATCTGTTAGGTTGCCATTCATTTTTCTGTAAGAGCTGGTTAAGGGCTTAATTTGCTGGATGCACTTCACCATCAAACATGGAAGAGAAACTGCATGAAATAGATCCTTACAGTTGTGTGAAATTCAGAGACCTTCTAGACTGTCTGGATGTGCTGGAGTTGTGTGACTGCATTGCTTAGGTTTGAAAAATGCTGCACGTGGGATGGAACAGCCAGTGTGTTGTGAGGCATGCAGTGCCACTTTCTCTGGAGCAGCATCGCTCTGGTGTGATCCTGTCCTTGCCAAGCTGGGAAGCTGTTCCTTTTGGAGGAGGGTTGAAGAGAAGGGGCTGGGGGTGGTGCAGGGAGGAAGCTTTATGTAATTCTTGGCTGGCTTCTGAGTAATTGTTTTAATGAAATGGAATGCAGTGCATTCAGCGCTTGCTTGGCAGAAGTAGCTATTTTTTCATATTCTATTTTGGGGAGGGGGTAAGCAGTTGGAGTTAGTCTATTTTCCAGCTGCTATAAGCAGATATTCTTGGATTTGTCACAGAGAAAGGAGTGGGATATTGTTCTCGGTGAGGGGCAGTTGTGCTGCTGTACATGTGTGGGAATTGTCTTTGTACGTTCAGTGTGTGAGGGGAAGAGCCCAGTCCCTCCATTTTTCTGTGAGTTGTGAATGCCCGTGTCGTTTTGATGTACCCAGCAGTTTGAGGATGACAGTGATATGTGTAGGTACATGTCCGTAGAAAATACAAATACATCTAGGTACCTGACAAGGAAAGGAATCAGTTTTCCACTGTGCTATTCAGCATATAGTAGGGGAGAGGATGATGAGTTGAGACAAAGAAGTCAACTTAATTTTCAGCAAAGCAGAAATGTAGGGGCTGGACTTCTGTAGGCTAGTGCGAAATACTCTCTCCTGTCATCTCAGATTATTGTTGACTTTTATCATAGGATTGGGGGGTTGGGGGGAGAGCAGAGATCATGCTGAAAACCCTTTTTTAGAAGGTAATTTGCAGAAGGATTTATTTCATGTATATAAGAAAGGGAAGTTTATGCTCATGCTGTTTCTATTTCAGTATTGCTGGCATTTCCATTTTTGGTCAGCACTGGAGGTTAGGCTCTCTTACTCATCTTTACCTCTCAAAATCTACTTTCTCTGTGGTCTTTAACTTCTTTTTAATTGCAGTTTTCCACATCCATGACTTCTTGTGAGTAAAGCAGCCTGTGGTTAATAGAATAAAACTTCTCTTTGTTACTACCGAAACACTTTCTGTGCAAAGCTGGCTTGTGTTTCATTGCTTTAGTAATAGTGCTTTTGGTAAAAAAAAAACAAGGTCCAAGGAAACAAGCAAGAGATTTGTGACAAATATTTGTGTCCTGGTGCCAGATGAGGGGTAGAATCATAAATCATCTCCAGCCTCTTAGTAGGAAGAGATAAGAAAACCTTAAACATCCTACAGCTCTTCTCCGTTCACTGCCTCCAGTACATTCCAGTTCTAAAAATACTGATTTTCTGTCTGGCTTTAACAGTTTTCTTTCAGTGGGCTTCTGTCATGACATTGTGAAACTCTTGACCCACATTCTTCTGCCAAGGCTGGAAAAAGGGAGAAGAGAAAAGAAGCAGAGCTGTAGGGCCATCAGCAGTCTCCATCAAATTGCCACCCACATCTTCTCCAAAAGTAGACTGGGGGACCAGTTCCCACATTAATTTCTGGAACATTGTCTGCCTTTTATTCCCAGAAGCTGCTTTTAAAGTAAAAAGAAGCTGCTTTAAGTAGATTTTTAACCATGTGCTCCTTGGCCCCTTGCACTCTGTTGTCTGTCAGTGGTACTGCCTGCCCCCTATCTGGAATTACTTGGGTTATCTTTAAGTTTTGGTGCAATGCTCATCAGATTGAAGATGTAATGTTCAAACTTTCTAGTGTATTATAATGATAAGTAGTGCTAAGATTCACATGACTGAAAGATGTCAATATTTAGTTGCCATTTCCCCCTACTCCACTCAGTGAGTTTACATTGTGCTTTTGGCAGCACTTTGTGTGAAGTCACTTGCCGAGGATGACTTACACTTCTTGGCTTTCAGAGGGTTCTGTGTTGCTTCCAAGTCTGCTCCCACTCTGTTACGAAGGGCTCTCGCAGCAACAAAAACTTTTAAAACAGAAAAATCCACCATCTTGAGAGCCCTTTCTTAGCAGTTAGGACTTCAATGAAATCCAGACAGAGCAGTGTAGAGTCTGGCATCTGGGCAAGAACAATCTCAGGGAGCAGGGGGGGGACTTACCTGCTGGAGAGCAGTGTAGGAGAAAGGGACCTCGGGATCCAGGAGCCAGTTGGTCCTTGTGGCCAAGAGATCAAATGGCATCCTGTGGTGGATTAGAAGGGGGTTCTCCACCCCTCTACCTGCCCTTTTGAAACCACATCTGGAATCTTGTGTCCAGTTCTGGGCCCCTCAGTTCAAGAAGGATACAGGATTGCTTGAGAGAGTCCAGTGCAAAACCATAAAGATGATGGAGTGGAGCATCTCCCTAATGAGGAAAGGCTGAGGGAGCTGTGTCTCTTTTAGCTTGGAGGAGACTGAGGGGTGACCTCATTACTGTTGATCAGTATGGAAAGGGCGGGTGTCAGGAGAATGGAGCCAAGCTCTGCTCATTGTTATCCAGTGATAGGACAAGAGGCAACAGGTGAAAGCTGGGACAGAGAAGGTTCTACATAAAGATGAGAAGACACTTCTCCCCAGTGAGGGTGACAGAGCCCTGGCAGCAGCTGCCCAGGGAAGTTGTGTAATCTTCCTCTCTGGAGAGGTTCAAAACCCAACTGGGTATGTTCCTGTATGACTGGATCTAGGGGATTCTGCTGTGGTAGGGGGATTGGACTGGATGGTCTTTCAAGATCCCTTCTAATCTCTAACATTCTGTGATTCTGTGATTTATTTTTTTTAAGCAGCTGGCTAAACCACACACGGTATTTGACAAAAGTGAATGCTTTCAAAAAGGGAAGCAGTCCACCTCAGAGTGGTTGGCAGATGAAGCCAGCAAGTCTTTTAAAGTTGCCATTTATATCTCAATATACCAACCTTTTATTTAGTATCTGTGTGAGATTTGCTGGGACTTTGAAAAGCCTATGCCTGTAGTGTGAAATAAACTTGAGTAGAATCATGTAGATCTGCGTTTGATGACTGTTCTTTGCATTTATGCTCTTGAGGAATACACTTGTTGCTTATTGAATGAGAAGGTGCTAGATTAATGAAAAATCATAGAATCATTAAGTTTGGAAGAGAGCTCCAAGATCATCAAGTCCAACCATCAATCTAACCCCACCCTGCCCACTAAACCCTGTTCCTTAGTGCCACATCTATGTGCTTTTTGAACACCTCCAGAGATGGTGAGTCTCTCATTTCTCTAGGCAGCCTGTTGCAACCCCTGACCACTCTGTCGGTGAACACATTTTTTTCTAATGTCCCATCTAAACCTCTCTTGGCTATTTCCAGCTTGAGACCATTTCCTGTCGTCCTATCACTAGCAGCTTGTGAGAAGAGACTGACACCTACCTCTCAGGTAGCTGTAAAAAGCAGCAAGGTCTCACCCAACCTCCTTTTCTCCAGACTAAACTACCCCAGTTCCCTCAGCCGTTGTCCATCAGACCTGTCCTTCAGGCCCTACACCAGCTTCATTGCTCTTCAATGGACCCGCTTCAGCCTCTTAATGTCTTGTAGTGAGGTGCCCAAAACTGAACACAGTACTTGAGGCACTAGTGACAAATACTATCTTTGAGGACTTGAATGTCTCAAGCCTGCATTCTGATAGCTCATGTAAGAGCCTTTAGGATATGACAGCCTTAATAGGACTGTACTAAATACAGATACAATTGCAGTGACCCTACAGCTGCAGTCTGTCTTTAGCATCCCTGTTCTCTCTTGCTAGAATCCTCCTTTTGCTGCTAGCCAGGGTGTTCTACATCTTATGGGCAGGATTTGTGCTTCTAAAGCTTTTAATGAATTCAGATTTGTTACTAATACTTCTGCCTTCATTTTGTCATCTTTGTGTGTGTGTCAAGTTCTGTAACTGGCACGTTGCCTGGGCAGGTCTATATCGAGATCTGTTTGTGCTGCTTAGACAGGATTTCCACTCTTGAAATGAAGCTGTTTTTTTCCCCTCTCTGAAGTTTCATGTCTAGCATAACCATACAAATCTTCCCCTTCTCTTAAGTGGCTGTAGGGCCCACATGCCTCCTTGTTTCTAGCCTTTTAAAAAGGCTAGTAATTAAGGTATGCAAGTTCTTAGAGTGTTCGGTCTCCAAGTGTCTCCAAACTCATTTGGACAGATGCAGATGGATGGGGCTGTAGTCATCCTGGTGAGGCTGCATCTGAAATACTGTGTCTAATTCTGGGCCCCTCAGGTCAAGAAGGATGGGCAGCTGCTTGAAAGAGTCCAGTGCAGAGTCACAAAGATATTAAGGGTGTGGAACCTCTTCCTGATGAGGAAAGGGTGAGAGAGACGGGTTTCTTTAGCTTGGGGAAGAGGAGACAGGGGTGACCTCATTACTGTTTATAAATATGGAAAGGGTGAGTGTCAGGAGGACGGAGCCAAGCTCTTCTCAGTGATGTCCAATGATAGGACAAGGGGCAATGGGTGCAAGCTGGAACACAAGAAGTTCCAAG
Source organism: Upupa epops (assembly GCA_013397515.1). Classification (NCBI taxonomy): domain Eukaryota; kingdom Metazoa; phylum Chordata; class Aves; order Bucerotiformes; family Upupidae; genus Upupa; species Upupa epops. Next base: position 534,787 of record VZRI01013395.1, read on the forward strand.
TAAACATCAGGAAAAGATTTTTGCAGTGCAGGTGACCGAGCACTCTGGGCTGCCTAGAGAGGTGGCATCTGCTCTGGGAATGTTCAAAACCAGGCTGGACTGTTCCTGTGTAACTTGCTCTTAATGATCATGATCTGGCAGGGGGGTTTGGACTAGAGGATCTTTCAGGGTCCCTTCCAGCTCCTAATATCCTGTCATTTTGTGATCCTTATTAGTGACTGAGATTATCTGTGTGGCAAAGGCAACGTGCTGGGGTGTCTGACTTGGTGGTCAGTCCTACTGGCAATTGAGTCAATGTAATGACTTGCTGCTGCTGAAAGGGAGAATGGCTTTACTTTAATTCATCCTTACCCTTTCTTCTCCCTCCTCTCTCTGACTAACTGTGCATACCCCTTCCTTCTCACTGATGCTCTGCTCATTTCTTTAGTAACCCAAAGCAAGCAGTTATTTTCCCTGAGTTTATATTCTGTTTAGTTGGTTAACTGGGATCTTGTAAGAGTCAGAGCCAACACAACTAAGTGGCAGCAGCACATGTCTAGAAGAGGGAGTAAAATCACCTTCATTTTTGGCAGTAGTGAACTGTTAATTTGCCTTTCTGCATCATGTGAAACTGTATCCTTCACTCTGTGGTGCTCGCTGTACAGTGAACTCCCATGCTCTGTTCCCATGTAAATTCTGATTAACGTTGTTTCCTTCCCTAGATGAGTTAGCATCAGCTGTTTCCAAATTCCGATCTCCAGGAGGTCAGCGCTCTGCAGCTGTTGTAAGGTGGCCTCTTAAGTGGTCAAATTTAGGCACTTTTCCACCTGAAGGCTGTGGACCAACAGCAGAGGACGGTTACTGTCACCTAAAGGTTTGGAAACCATGGTGTGTTCACACTGTTATCATTTTGTTCTCATTTGCTACTAGGCTATTGATTAGAAGCTGTTCAGAAGAGTGATCCAGTACTAGGTTGGCAACACATTGTAACCTCCATGCTGCTCATGTCAATTTGGAGTTCAAGTTGGACTCGGCTGCCTACAGCTATGAAAATCTCAATGCTGTACGGTCCACTGAGGTGTTAGAAAATACCCATGTCTACCCTCATTTCAGTGGGCACTTAGAGAGCTGCTTGATTAGTAGCTGAGTGCCACATACCTCAGCATGTAGCAGATTTTCTCCAAGTTCAGTCCAGGCCTGGCACACCAATGCCAGTAGTGTTTTTTACACTATCCTTACAGTTGGCGTCCCCTGCCTGCTTGTGCTAAAAAGGTTTGAGAATAAATTGCTCAGCTCAGGTCTCTAAAGGACAGTGTTGAAGGAGGAAATCTAGTCTGCTGGCAGTGATAGTTGATTTTTCTTCTCAGCAGCTCTGTGTACTTCTGGGGAAGAATAATTTTAGGCAGAGGGAGTCTTTCCTTTTATTGTTCAAGGAGGCCAAAATGATTTTTGACAACGCTAATTACATGACATCAACCTATTGTACCTGACTTGGAGAAAGCAGTGTGGATATGGAGTGGCATGTGCTGTAGCAGGATTGTAGGGTATGGTAAGTTTCCCAGTGCTGTGATGGCCACTGGCACTATTTTTACGAGCATTTGCCTGATCGATCAACCAAGGGACTAGAAATGTCTTGAGCCCTGAGCTTCTGTTTATTCTCTTTACTGGAGCTGTGCTATGGTGTCTTTTTTTCTGTTTCTGTATCCATCCTTAGGCTTTTGCTCTATTTAATGGAGGCTCCTTTTGTTCTAGGTTTGTCAGATGTTTGTTAAACTATCAGCACACACTGTGTTTTGACCTGGTGCTTGTGGAGTAGCTGCATGCTGATGTAGCAGGAAGGGTCTGGTTCCTCTGATAGCTAGCTTGGCTGAGCCCCTCTTCCTGTAGGAATACAAGGGAGTTGGTATTTTCATCAGAGGCCTTGGGCCTGGGAAAGTGGCCCTGAGGGTTGATTCAGTGGCTGCTTGTTTGATTTTTATGATTTTTTTTTTTTGTTGTTGGATCTGCTGAGGAACATTGCTCCCAGTTTCTGGAGACTTTTGAAGAGAAGCCAGCAGTAGACTAAAATTCTTAAAGCATGTACGAGGATGGTGAACTTAGTATTTTATGTGTGTAAGGACAAGTAAAGGACTAAAAAGTGTATTGGTAACTACAGTTTCTGGGTTTATTTTTAATTTTTTTCTTCCATCGAGAACATTGGCTGGAATTCAGCTCAGGCCAGTACTGAGATGGTATTAACTGGTTCATCACTCGTATAAAACATTTACGCTCATTCCAACCTGTTCTTTCCACCAAACTCACCAGGATGCCTTTATGTTCATCTTCAGTTTGAGTGTCACTGTGTTTGACCAGAGCTGGTGTCCTTCACTTCTGTTTGAGCCAACTCTCGCCTCCTCTCAAAGACAGTTAGGTCAGTACTGGCTATTAGCTAATGTTTTTGTCTACGGCTTCCTGGAAATGTCTGAAGATGCATTTGCTGTCAGACAGAGATCAGAAATAGCTCTTGCACAAGAAGAACCTCTCTATGAGAACCGTCAGAGGCTGTACTTACTCTCCTCAGAGACCAGAGCTGTTTTCAGTTCGGCAGTTGACACACGGGGAGAAAAGGATGCTCTCTAATTTGTGCAGATTGTTCCTCGTAGTCTTTCACAGGGGTAACCGTAACTGCCTGTAGGAACACTGGTCTCTTTGCTTCCAAAAGGAGAGGCTTCTGACAAAAGACTTGGTAGCAGGTGGAGCTCATGGCAGGCTGCAGATTCAGACTGAGAATTCCAACTTCAGTATTTTTAGTATAGGCCTGAGAGTCAGACTCGTTTTCTATTCTGAAAGAATATACAGACTTGCCTTGTTATGTAGGGCTACTCAGGGATGAGGATCAGTTGTCCACATTCTGAAACAGTTATTTTTTTGTGCTCTCAAGAGGGTGTGTGTGTTAGGGTGAGGATTCTGATTTGTGATGCTCATTGGAGTTCAGGTGCAGTAGCTGCAGACTCTCTTGCTGCTGCTGGTCACAGCCCGTTATATCAATATAAAATGGAATACATTGAGGTTTAGGTTTAGGGTGTGGACTACTGTGGCTGAAAATTGCTCCTACTTCTGCTGTTAGTGCTGTAACTTCTGGGTGGGACAGTCATCCAAGGACAGTAGTACTTAAATCATGGTGGTCTGAATCACTGGAGGTCATGAGTTACAGTGCTGAGAAAAGTTTGCTTTAGTCTGAAGTGTGTCATACATCACAAACTTCTCTTGTGCAACCTCCAACTTCTCTGTCCAGTAAACTAAAACCTGGTTTTGTGCTCTTGAACATTGTACAAGCGTTGAGATTAGCTCTACCTACTGCTTTTGCCAGGTGCTTTGCCTCAGGATGCAACTTGCCAGCCCTTTACAAACTTTTCCTGACCCTCCTGAGGATGGTTCCTAGAGCAGTGGAGGTTTTGTTTTACTAAGCCCATCTTTGCTACTTTCTGGTTGTTCAGGACTGGGATTTGAGAGTACGGTGAATCTCAATAGGAAGGACCACACAAGGGATTATTTTCTCTCTCAGCTTCACACAACTGTGGGTCATCTGTCTGTGAATCACTATACAGAGTATTCAAGGCTTGTGTAGCTGGGGATCTGGTGTTCTCAGAAGCCTTTGGTAGCTGTGAAACTGAAAATACTTATTTGTTTAGTAAGTTGGAGCACTAATTTAGGGCAGCAGGTCTTAGCATAGGGTGTATTTTCCTGGCATGAGCTATTTGCTGCTCAGCAATATAAACAGAAGTAAGTAAATATGAGATGCCTCTTTCTTCACTTCAAGTGTGGAGAAAGCCATGCTGTAAAAAAGAGGATGCTGTATACGACAGGAAATAACCCTTCCCTTCCATCCTTCCCAGCACTTTCTGGAAATGAGAAGTAAATGGGAGGACACACCTCTGGGAGTGAGTGGGCTCTGAGGACAGAGATGTCACAATGCTGCTACTCAATTCCAGTTACTCCTCTTGGAGGCGTAATCTGGCAAATATAATGGCCAGATTAAACTGGATTTGTATGACCTTGCTGTGCTTTATTTATGTCCTTAATCTTCAACACCGTTAAGAGTTTGTCCTTCCTAGCATTTGTGTTACGGCTTCCAAATGCAGTAGCTATGGCAGTGCTGCATGTTCAAGTGAATTTGAAGAACTTGAAAACACCACACTTGGTTTAGCAGCTTTTGAGCTAACAGACTCTCTCCCAAACCATCATAAAATACTTTCTTTGAAAATTGGTCTGGTAACCCTACTGGGGCTTTTTAGGAGCAACAGGTACAACCTTTCCAAATGGAGATGGTACTGAAATAACTTCAGTGGGAGGGTGCTCAGCAAGCCTGTAGCATACTAAGGGGAATTCCTCTCTTGACCACGTGAGACATGATGTTGCTTGTGAGACTTCTGTTATCTGATGAGCTGTCCTGGGGTAATGGGAAGGCTGTGGACAGATTTTCTAAGGAAGTTGTAGGAAGGCAGAATCACTGTGAGTTTCACTTTTGTGTGTGGTGGTTAATCTCTCTCAGCCACTTTGAGCTATGGTTTAATTTGGTGTTCAGGAGCTAAGTGGAAAAATTCTGGTCCTACAGGAAAATCTTTTGTGGTTCTTTCACACAGCTTGGATTGCAGGCCAGAGAGCGCTGTGGATTTGCCTTGTTTCATCCAGGAAACTGTGCTGACTCAGAGCTTTGAGGCAGTTGCAGTGTCTCACAGCCTGCATGCTGTGTGGTGATCCCATGCCCTGTGGGTCTGGTTAAGATTAGGTTACCTTCCTGCCAACGTGGTGATGTGAACTGAGCCAGCACTCAAAGGATTTCCCAGCCTGTTGCATCAAACATGACAAGAGCTTGATCTGAGATGCTCACTTAGGTATGGAGCTGTGATTCCCAGGGACAGCTGGTGTCAAGCTGCAAACTGGTCAGCTGGTTTCCTGCATAGTGTCTGTGCGCCCTTGAAAGCCTTGCTGCTGGCTTATGGGGGAACTAGCTGACCCCTTGTGATGCTGGCACTACTAACCCTGAGGTCACAGGGCAGGCCTCAGTTCCAGTGAAATGCTGGTGTTAATTTGAAAGGAAGCAGTGTGTCCAGTTGCAGGAAGGACCTTGCAGTGACCTTTGTAGTTTAGCAACACCATCCAAACAGCCCTCCTGACCTTTGGAGGGATCCAGTAGAAGCTCTGAGCTCACATGATTGGTTCTGCTGGGTTTTTGTAGCATACAGACTTGGCTCATCTTTGAAGTTTTATGGTCAGGAGTAGTGGCTGTCAAACGCTGACTCTTAAGCTCAGTGGCACAAATGAGAGAGCTCCAGTAGGTCCATGATGTGTACAGCCCTACTGGTAGGGCCATATTGCAATTCTAGACATCAAAGCCAAAATAAAATGTCACTGTATGCTCAGGTGGAAGTGGCTGGTAGAGTTGTGATGTCTCCAGAATGTAAGAGCATTTCAGTCTGCTGTGTGCTGATTGCTCCCTTTTCAGGCTGCAGGTTTTCAGGTGGTCATCTGAGAGGCAGATTAACTATGGGAATCAGGCAGGAAGAGGGGTGATTTCCTTCAGCTAACGGCAGTTTGTGTACTGGCCTTGAGTTTTCCACTTAAAGCAGCCATTTTATTCATATGAACAACAGCCAAATTCTAGCATTAGTCTTTAAAACGTTTTATAAAGCTGCTTAAGTCATGTGCAGTGACTAGTTACTGATAAACACTTACTGTAATCACTTGAACCAGGCTGGATTTGCACTCCCTTAGGACCCTGTGCCTGGGGTGGTGGTAGTGCATGTTGGTTGGGACCAGTTAGTCAGCCACAGGCTCTTGGATAAAGTGTCCATCTTGTGTCCCAGTGGTTGGGACAGGAAGCCACAATCATTGCTGCTTGATGATGTACAGACCACATTGCATAGCACAATGTCCTGCCTTTGTTTAGACATTTGCTGATAGTGGTCAGAGCTGGGTGCACAGCCTGATGTAGTGGGGAAGTCCAACTCATTTGGCTGCCTGTATTCAGGAGTCGTGGTGGCTGCCATCCCGTGGTTTTGAAAGCAGTTCTGTCTGTCACAGGGTGAATTCTTCTTTAGTTCCTCTGTACCCTGGTGTAACTGAGCATAACAACTGCTAAATGGTTGCCTGTGCTGTTAGGCTTTGCTGAAGCACCCCCACAACTCTGGCAGTCAGTGACCCAGAGGATTGGCCTTGCTTATTCTAAGGGGCAGTATAGGTTTCAAAGATTAGAGACACTTCTGGGATTTCACAGATATTGTCTCCTGTTGGAGTTCACCACACCATGTATTCACACTGCTCTGGATGTTCCTTTGCCTAGTCAGCGACATGAAGTAGGACTTGAACTGATACCTTGATAATAAGAGGGTCACTGGAATATGTTAAAAGATAAATGGGTGGCTTTTTAACCATGTCCCCTGTCCCTCTAGGCAGCTCTAGACAATGTGAAATAAAAATACAAGTGGCTGCTTTGTACTGGTAGTCTAGCAGTTGTTAGGTCTGGCAAATGGCTTTTGCTTTGTGCCTTGTGTTTGCTGTCTCTGCTTCATGAGAGAGCTGAGCACTGTTAGTGCCCTGTTTTCTAACCCCCTTCCTAACGTAATGGTTAAACTTTGGAAAATTTTCTAAACGCCTCCTTCTCAAACGGTTTTAGACAGCAAGCCAAGCTATTTTTACATGTTGTCTATATATGTGACCCAGAGAACTTCAGGATTTTAAGAGCATCTAATTGCACTTGAATTGCTGAGGTCTCATTTTGAATGTGCTCTTTGTATTTCATTGCTTTGACAGACTCTGATCTTTTCTATCTGAAACCATTGATTAGAACATGATGCCTTAAGAACCTGCTATTACTTTCCTTTTACCTGGAAGGCAAGGCCTGTAGTCACCCACTGGTTCTTTGTTTCCCTGTTGCTGATAAAGATTTTCCACTTTGCCGGGAAGAGCCCAAATTGCTGTTACAAAGGGAATTCCTGTTGTAAGTGTCACTCTTTGGGGCTTCCCACCCTTCTGGGACTCAAACTGAAGGGCAGCGAGAAGCCCTGTTAGCAATGCTGCAGCAGATTTTTGTGATGCAGCTCTTAGTGAGCATTGCAAATGTTTCTTTAGGAAAGCTATTTAATAGGATAAATATACCCAAGCTCCCCATTCCTCTGCAGTTACTCACAGAGCAAAATGTCTTGCTAGGGATTGGATTACGCCCCAAGCTGTCTTCCTGTGTGTGAGTTGGAGCTGCAGTTACTATTGGAGGTGGACAGGAGAAGACTTACTTGAACCTAATGAGATTTTTAAAGTTTGGATTTGCTGATCTTGCAGAGAGGCTGCTCAGATGAGGCTGTGAGCTCAGGGTTTGGTTCTGGAGATGTAATATTTTTTTTAGGAGACTGTAGAAATGAAAGCTTTAACCAGCCCTCAGTGTGAGGGGCTGGATAATGGTGTGTTGGTCTGCAGAGGAGGTGTCTACAGTTTGTTTGAGTGAGACTTGATTATCACGTGTCTTCCTTTGGACCTGCCCTATGACTATATCTTGATTTTTATTTCCATTTGTTAGTTCTCTGGGAATCTTCTACTGCTGAAGCAAGGAGGACCTGTAGCAGTTGCAGTTATTTGGGTGAATGGATGTGAGGAAGGACAGAGGAGGTGCAGACACCTGTTTTCTGCAGCTGCCTTACAGGAAATCCTGTTGTTTGTGCTCAAACATCTCATCCTGATTACCCAGTGTGCTGTGTGTGGGCTGTGGGGGGCATGTGGCAGTTGAGATTCTGGAGAAGATGGGACTTGAGCTCAACACTGAAGGCTGGATGAAGAATCCTGTCTCCAATGTTGCTCACTTGCCAGATGTCCCATGCCAGAAGAAGAGCTACAGGCAATATGCGGTTTGGTGGATGCACAGATGCGGATTTTAACTGTTGAGAATGAAAGGCTGATATCTGAGGCATTTGAAGTATCTTGCTTCAGTTATGTTTCCGTTTCCTCCCAGCAGTAGATGAGATGTAGAGAAAATTTGACCACCATCCTTTTGATCTACTTAGTGTATAGATCTAATACTCTGATGTGCTGTGTCAGCATGGCTTAATAGCTCAGCTGCAGTTGTTGAGAGGAATGAACTGCATATGGAAACCTGAAGTAGTTTTCTCTCTCTTGACACTAATGCTCTCATTTTTGAGCTGACTGAGCATGCTGTGTGTCTCTAGCCCTCACACAGGCTGGAGTTACGCTGGACAGTCAGTAGTAGATGGCTTCTCCTTAAGAGAAGAAAGCCATTTAGATTTCTCATAATTGACACACTTTAAATAATTCCTCGACTGCTTATGAGTAGTAGAAAGCTCTTTTCTGCTTGAGGAAAAATTAGCATTATAGAGCTGCTTGATTCCAGTTGGCAAACATGAATTTCACAATGCCTTGTCGCTTAGCTTTTCCTGGAACTAGCGTGTGATGTTTTCAGCTTCTCTGTGCCACCTTAATCCAGTGAGCTGTCTTATGAGTGGAATGAACAAGGTATGTTTTGATATTCATGAGAAGATAGCTGTAATATGTATGCATTTTCTTTTTAATAACTTCCCTCTATTTAAGGGAGCTGAGTGCAGCTCAGATTTATAGAAAAAGGTGTAGATGTGTACATCAGTACAAAGGGGCTCCATGCTATCCATTCCTGTTCTGGACCTCAGCATTGCATTGCAGTCCCTAGGCTGATGTTAGTGCTCCTTATCAGACAAATGTGGGCTGTAGGAAGCTGAAGAATGTGCCCCGCGGCTGCACAGAAGGCCGATTCTGCTGGAGGATACTGCTTTTGCAGGACAGCGAGTACTGACACGCAGCAATGGCGAAGGAGCCTGCATGGAGCCCCAGGAATGTGTGAGCTGTTCCTCAGCCTGTCAGAGGTGTGGGCTGGGGCGATAGTGCAGGAATGCCCGGTGTATAATGTGGAACATGATTAGTCCTCAGTGCAGCTTGGATTAGTAAGTGGGACTGATCCTGAGCTATGTTGTCTTGCTCTTTCATCTGACTGATTTTCTTGGTAAAAGAGATTTTTTTCTGAGCAATTCAATGCACTGGGCATTGGGCTAAGAGTTCTTGTCCCAAGTTGGCCAAATGACTCACCGGGCTTTGGTGGGTGCTGGTAACTATCTTGAAGCAGTGCAGGTGGCATTAAGGGCCACTTACACATATCTAATGTATATGCAGAGTTTTGCGCAGTGTTTAAAGACCAGAGTCTCAAGCACCTCATAGGCAAAAGGGAAGAAGGGGCAAATTAATGCAGCTACACCTCCAGATATCTTGGAGGGCTTTATAGCAGTAGAAGAGTCAAATATCTAGAAAACCACTTGAATGTGAACACAAATGCCCTTCTGTACTGGGGAGGATGTGGTTTGAGTAACCCTTTGGCCTAAATATGATTTCAACTGAGATTTAAGTTTTGGGTTGCACAGTCGAGGAAGAAGGAGTCTGTCTGTCTGTGCCTCTGGCTGCTGTCTATACGTAGCCCTACCAGGTACTTGGCCACGGTACTTGCCCCAGTGCAGTGCCTAGGCACACAGACACTGATGCTGGGGCAGACAGGGGTTAGGGTTTATCAGCTCTGCTGATTTATCTAGAGATGAGTGAGTCTCTGAGCTTTTAACCCTGGGAGATTTTGCCTCTTAGAGCTGTGTAGGTGTTTCAGAAACTGTTTGGGGCAGCAGTAAATCCAGTGAGGTTCGGTGTGTGTGGTTGTTTCCAGAATACTGGGGGATGGCCCGGAGATGCCACAGTGCGCACTGGTGTGCACTGGTGTGCAAGGGGCAGGAGCAGCACACGTGGCGTTAGCACAGAGGTGCTATGTGTCTAAAATAAGGGCAGGTTCCCGACTCTGCGGGCACGAACAACTGAGGTGAAGTTGCTGCCAAGAGATCCTTTGCTGTCGGGTTTCGTCTTTCTGCCCATGTAAGGATGTCGTGGTGCCCTCTGATGGCTGCTGCGGTGCGGACTGGGCTGCGTCAGGATGGGCCAGTCTACTGCTTCCTATGGGCTGGGAGGGACCAACTGGCTGATTTATACCTCCGGCAGCGGCGTCCCTGAGGAGTCGCCTTGGGAAGGAACACTTCATTACCCAGTAAATCGATCGAACCTTTAATATTTAAGTACTTAATATGCTATTTAAGGAGTGGTCACTGTAGCAGCACAGAGCAAGGCTCAGTGGCTTCGGTGTAGCTCATCCCACTAGAGTTGTTTGCCCCGCTGAGTGAAAGAAGAGACTCAGAGAGCAGTGTGTCCTCTATCCTTTAATGCATTTCCCCCATCTCTTCTCATATGGTCTCCTGTTAGTGTTAAAAAGTTGCACAAATACTAAATGAGAGTGTGGTGCTTTGCGACCTTTAGTGATGAGGTGCTGCATGGAAAACAATGTTAATCCCTGTGATGGAGTTTCGAACAATTGCCTCCAGTTGTCTCTGACCTGCAGAACTCCTTGCATTGACCTCTGAGGGAGTGATTTGCAGCTTGTGCCTATGGCTTGCAGTCTCTCCCCTCTTACAGGATGATGCTCCGCAAGATCCCACCACTGCTCTCACCATGCTCTCCTTGTGGAAGCTCTCTTGCTGTCCTTGGACCCTTTGAATAGTTGCAGTTCTTAGTCTGGCAAAACTTGTTGTTGGGTTTGGATCGGAGGGCAGTGGCAGGCAGCAGAAGAACAGGTGAACGTGAATGGGGAAGACCTGCCCCGAGTTGTGGCTCTGAGCTTGGAGAGAGAGACTGGGGCATGAGGGTAGGGTGAGCCCTGGGTTTGCAGAGCATGGGGACAAGCAAGCACAAGAAGAGATCCTTTGCCACCAGTAAAACAGTGTGTAAGGACCCATCCTGCCCCTGGCTTGCTCCCTCTGTCCTGCTGCGTGAGTTGGTGTCTTCCTGCAGCTGCTTCACTATCAGTTGTGCAGCCCAAGCGCAGTTTGAGTCAGACTGTGATTCCTTTCCAGCCTTTTCTCCTCCCTCTGCTTCCCGTCCCTCAGCTCTGCCTTGTTTGCTCAAGTCAGGAAGGGGGAGGGTATGGGGGAAGTTAATCATTAAACTGCAACCTCTTCTTAACTCCTTCACATCCGGGGGGCACAGTGCTTCTGCTATTGCTAGACCCCTCTTCTGCAGACGTGTCTGGGCAAAGCAGTGAATGTAGCCGAGCCCTCTTCAATGCTGACAGTAAAACGCAGCGGATTTCTGTCCGATGATTCTTTCAGCAGAAAGCCGTGAATTTTGTGGTGAGATGGTTCCATCTATTTGTCCTGCAGTGAGGGATGGAGTTGCAGGGTGGAAAAATGCGTTGGGTCCCCTCTGCAGGGCTGGAGGAGCCCGTCACACTCATGGGATTTTCACTTCCTGGTGTAGTTTGATTTGCCTTTGTCATTGGTGGGGAGAAGTAAAAACCACACCTTCTCGGATAGCTCTTCTCTGGGAGCTGGTGTGCACAAAACCTCCAGTCACAGGACCTGCCTGGTTGAAGGGGTTGCAGCTCTTCAGCCGTTGGTTCCCTTGAGGTACGTGCCTTTCTCTCTGGCATCCACTGGCTGTTCTTTCTCTTAAAAATAAGATTAAGTTCATTTCCCCCCAGCTGCATGAAGCTTCTGTCCCTTCAGAGAAGCTGCTTCTGGGGTATTTTGGCCCCTCTAGAAAGATGCTTCTGGCTTACATGATTCAGAGCATCCTTTAGTCAAAAGGAGAGATGTGCAGCGTTAACTGAATGCAGTGTTTAATTTGCTGATGGCCATATCCTGTTCTCTATAGGCAGGACAGCTTCTTTGGTCATTTCTTTCGTGATGCTTTGGTTGGTGGAATCGAGTGGCTATAAAAGCATCACCTTCCTCGTCCTGTAATGCAATAATAGTGTCCTCCATTTGACCCTTTAAGATATTTTCTTAAAGGGTTGCTAAGTGCCTTGGTTGATGTGCTCTGCTGTGCTGGGGAATGGTTTTGAGCTGGCAGGTGCCTGTCCTCTCAGAGCCCCTAGGCAGCCATTAGGGTGAGCAGTTGCTCAGTTGCTATTCTGGTGCCACCTGATAACTTCAGCTCCTTGTGACCCTGATGAAGGAGACCACGGGATGGCTGCACTCAGGTTGAGCCCTCATACCCCTATCCTGTCAAGTACCTGCTGTGTGTGGGGAAGAGAGACAAATTCTGCTTGCTGAGACTGCTTGGAGACAGCAGGGTCTGCACAGAGAGAGAGAACCAGGGATTTCCTGAGAGTCTTCTCTCCCTATTCTGCCAGAGATACCTTACTGTTTACTGGTTGAATTCTACATGTCCAAAGGGACCTGCCAGGTGGGTTCTGGTGCTCTTACTGGGAATGCTGATGTCCCTAGTGAACCAGCTTCTAACAGCCTTAAAGAGGTGTGTGCTACAGCTTGCTGCCCCAGCAGATAGCTGGGCACATGTCCAACCAGGCTTTCTTTAGAAAGTGAGTGCATGCAGACCTGCAGTCACTCACTGGAGCTTTCCCTGGCAGACCACACTGGACTCCCCAGGGTGGGTTTGCAGGACAGAAGGGAGGTCTAACTAGAGAGCTCTATGCCTGTGAGTCACCACACAGGAGTGCAGGGTTGTGAACGGGAAGAGAGTAGGTTTTTTTTGGGGAAATCTGGAAAGGTAGAAATGCCTTTTCATGCCCTGTCTGAGGGAGCGCATTTTTCCTGCTTTAACGTTACTGAGAGGTGATAGGTGATGTGGGTTCCTCTGCCTGGCGTGACGGATGATGTTTCTAGCTAATGGAAGTTTTCTTCAGGAATTTGTGAGCAGTCTCCACCCAGTGAGTTGAGAATTGTTTTCAGGAGCAGAAATGGCTTTTACCTGGCAGCCTCTAGAAGCTAGTTAACTGTTTCTGTGATGGACTGAGAGGGGTTTTTGTTAGGAAAGCTGAAATGCATACTCCTGCTGCACTGATGGACTGATTTGAAAGTTTCATACTTCTTCCACTACCTTAGACTCTGGAGAAACTTCTCTTTTGATCTAGTTTCCTGCAGAAAGCAGTGCCTACGGCCACAGTGAATGACTGGGATGATGTGGGACCTGTAATTAGTCTGGGTCAGTATCCTGCTGTGAGCTGATCTGGGGGCAGGTTTTCCCTGGGTTGCTGTTCTGCAGGGGGCAGTGGGACTAAGGATCTCTGTTGTGACCTCTTGGTGTGTGCTCTCTACTAGACGTTTAGTCCTGGGCTGCAGGGAATTCACCTTAGGTGAAAAGACTTCCCAGAGACCTACTGATAACAGCTGTCATGAATGAGGTGAAAGAGAAAAAGCTGTAGGCCAGCAATTTACTGGTTTGAGTTTGTTTTTTTTGCTTTCCTGCAGATGCCTTACTTGCAGACCTGGAATCCACCACCTCACACATCTCCAAACGGCCAGTGTTTCTAACAGAGGAAACGCCTTACTCCTATCCAACTGGAAACCATACCTACCAGGAGATCACTGTGCCACCTCCAGTGCCTCCACCACCTTCCAGTGAAGCTCTAAATGGCACTGTGATAGACCCCTTAGACCAGTGGCAACCCAACACATCCAGATACGCCCACCAGCAAGTAAGTGAATGTGTGCAGATGGGGAGGGATCGTGCTTGCTTTGTTGGTGTGGGAAGCAGATGAGGAATAGTGAGAAGTGAGGATGGGTTTGGCTATAAACAGTGTGGGGAAATGGGGGGAGATTTGGGTTTCTAATAGAACCAGCTGGTTGAAGCAAATGGCAAAAAAGAATGTGAAGCCCATCGTCACTGTTGTGACAAAATTGTAATGTGTGGAAACCAGACTGGGGGTTTCCAGCACAGAACTGCCACTCATAGGCAAATCTGAAGCAAGTGGAGGGCAGTTGTTCCTGGTGTAGCTCTTTGGAGAGAGGCTGGCTTGGCTATATTACGGATTATTTTTTTTCTTCTGCTGGGCTTCGGTCAGCTCTATCACTGGGTGAGGTTGCAGAGCAGTAGTGAATGTATTTGCTTTGTATTCTGTTTCCAATGCAAATCTCATTTCCACAGCCTCAGTCCCAGTCTCCTATATACAGCTCCAGTGCCAAAAGCTCTAGTGCCTCTGTTCCTAGAGACGGACTCAGTTCTCCTTCACCTCGTGCCAGTGAAGAGGAACACGTCTACAGGTATTGTGTCCCCGTTCAGAGATGAGCCTGACTCTGAACTGGAGCTTTCTGTGGCTCAAGCTGCCTTCTTTGGAAACAAATGCTGCTTCCTCTTTGTGTTATGTCGCCTGGTGTGGGGTGTGATTCCTTCTTTCGTAAGAGGCCATCATAACTTTTATAGTCACTGCAAACATTGACCTGGCCCTGTGGTTTGATCAGCTGCAGAAGACGTTAAGGATCTATCAGGCAGAACAGCTCCTGAATTGTGTTGTGAAGGGGCATGGTCCAGAGATAAGGGACAAATCTACCCCCTTGTTGAACAGCACAAAAGTTCTTCAGGAGGTGGGGGTGGCCTTTGGGTCAGTTTCCCTGGGGACCTCATTTACCTGAGGTCCAGCAGGACATGCAGTGACTTGAATTTTACAGTAAAAGTTAACTTTTCAAAACTTCTGTCTGTGTAGGTGATAGGTAACTACTTCATACTCACAAAGGCTCTTAGGCTGAGGAGGGGAGTAGCCGTACAAGTAGGACAGACCTTTCTGCTGACATGAGCAGAAGAGGCTGTTAGAACTTCATCTCTGATGCTCTCTGCAGTGCCTTCTCTCCTGGGCAGAAGTGTGGAGAGCAGGAAGTGTGCTCAGCAGGAAGAAGTTGCTTTCAACCACAGCTAGTTCTGGGTAGGGGCAGGCGTGTCCAGAGATGGCCCAGTGGAGGCAGCAGTTGGGATTTTTTTCAGATGGCTGCAATTGGTGCTGTGATTGTCTCCATTTCATACTGAGGCCTCCTCTGCATGGTCTGGCATGACTCAGGCTCGTGTGCTGGGTCAGGATGAAGTACACCCTGCTCAGATTGTATTTATGGGTTGGGGTTTTTTTTCCAGTTTAAGATGGTAACTGCCCTTATGAGATCTTGAGATAGTCACTGGCATTAGAGGTGTCAGAGTCCTAATGCCTGTTAGGTATTAACATCCTGAGCATAACGTGGTAGTGTGCACGGAACACAAGTTTCCGTTTTGGATCTGGAAAATATCTTTTGGATAAAATAAGAACCTTTTATAGTGTTAGAAGTGATTTTTCATTTTAAAACAAAGAGTAAATTCTTTCCATTGGCCATGGGAAGGCTTTTACAGTGTAATGACTATAATGCACTGCTTTAGTGCTAACATTTCCCTTGAAAGTTTGCGGTTTTGTGTGGTGAATGGGTTCACCCCCATGGGATAAACAGTAATTCCAGCCAGTGCTTTATCCAGACCTGTGCACAGGTAACCTTCTTTGAAGGCTTCTATACTTAACATAGTAGAAGTAGTTTCAAATTACTTCCTTATAAATGGATTCGAGTTCCCCAAATTAAAGATTTGAGGGCTTGAAAAGAGACCTTGAGTGCTGCAAGAGGCTATCTCAGAACCTGCTGCTGTTGACTTTTTGTTGATAGCTTGAGGTTTGTACTTTGCCTCTTTCTGTGGTCTGTGCCAGCCCTGCATTCCCTTGCTTTGGAGGGAGGTTTTAGCTGTTTGATGTCATGTCAGCAGAAACAAACCATTTTCCAGCTAATGGTTCTGCTGCTGTTCTGAGCATCTCAGATCTGCACATGATTAACTCTTTGGTACAGGGCGGTGCAGCACACAGTCCTGAGATCTGAGGCCTTGCTACGAATGGTATTTCTTTGTAACTGGCAGCTGCAGATGTGTCTGACAGTGGCTTTGGTGAAGTCATTTCACTTAGAGCTAAAAGCATCAGCTTGGAAAGAATACAGTCCATGTGGAGCCTTTGTAAACGTAATGTGAATTTCCTTTTATCCTTCTGTTGTATCTTGACACCAGAGTTTCACACTACCCTTTTTATCTTTAGTTTCCCGAACAAGCAGAAGTCGGCAGAACCATCTCCCACAATGACCAGCTCCTCTCTGGGTAGCAACCTCTCAGAACTGGACAGGCTGCTTCTGGAACTGAATGCTGTCCAACATAATCCTGCTAGTGGCTTCCCAGCAGGTAAGGAGTAGCAGGACTTGGGTGGATGGTTTGATTCCCAGAACAGTAACCCGCCCTAGCAGAGACTCATGCAATGTGAGTGGGATCTCTTGGTGTCTGGTGCAGCACCTTTCTCAAAGCAAGGCCAACTTCCAAGTTGGTCCTAACTACAGTTACGAAGTGAGATCAGGTTGCTCAGGCCTTTGTGCTCTTGAGATGTGCATGTCCTCAAAAATGGTTGCTCCACAAGATTCCTGGGCTTTGGGGTTTTTTTAGTCTTGCCTATGTGTACAGACGTATCACTGGCAAGCCTGTATGTATGGATCTAGGGGTCTGAATGGTTCTTCTGCTCACTTTTCTTCAGATGAAGCCAGCAGAAGCCCATCACTGCCCAGCGTGACTGGAACTCACTATGTGGTCCCAGAGAGCTCTGTGGGAGGGAAGGCTGCACCCCCTACAAAAGAAAAGCCAAAGCGAAATGGTGCACGTGGGATCGAAGATGTGCGTCCCAGTGTGGAGAGCCTGCTGGATGAGCTGGAGAGCTCTGTGCCAAGTCCAGTGTGAGTAGCTGTTTTGGTGGGACAGGCTTTTGCAGGACCAGTAGCTGTAGAGCAGGGGCAGATGTCATAGGGGGCAATGGACAGAAGATGGGTTTTGTCAAAAGATTCAGAAGTCAAGAGGGCACATTAGGGTGCTGGTGCTCTTTTGTCTACTGGACGAAACGGATGTGTAAATTGTGTTAGGAGAGGTGGTCGATCAAACTCAGATTTATAACTGATCACAAATATCCAGTGTCTCACAAAATGAGTGTTTGGTCCCCATCCGTTTCTTAATGGATGAGGGGGGGTGGTTTGCACACTCCCATTAGACTTGGCAGGCAAACAGGGTCTGCATGTGTTACAGAAGCTGGGTCTGGAGTGGGGCTGGCCAGGGTGGGCAGTGCTGATGAAGCTCGTTACGCTGTGCTTGCTTGGGGATGCTGTGGGACTTTCAGCCTAGCAGTGCTCTCCCAGGCTTACAGGCACTCTGTTTTTGTTGTTTTCTTGTCAGCCCTGCTATCACTGTGAGCCAGGGTGAGGTGAGCAGCCCTCAGCGGGTCACAGCCAGTCAGCAGCAGACCCGTATATCTGCTTCTTCAGCTACACGAGAACTGGATGAGCTGATGGCATCTCTCTCTGACTTTAAGGTATCCTGTCATTGTAACTTAACTCCTCTTGTCTCTCCCCAAGCCCAAACTCTGTTGCCTGTTAGCTGTTTCTACTCACTTTGATCTCCAGAACGTCCTCTTCACCTTTCAAACTTGTTCTGAGAAACTTCCTGTGTTTGTATTTGTGTTTTCTGAGTGCTGCTGGAGGTGTTCTCAATGCTATAAATTATCACTGGCAGGGTAAGGCAGTTCTGGGCTCTGTTCTTCCTTTGGTTCTGTAGTTTGTCTGTTTGCCAGAGATAATGAGCTTAGTTATTGCTCAGTACAGGATGAATTATTTTGCTGTGCTACAACTTAACAAGAGGTAGGGGAGCGTTGGACACCAGTCTGTTTACTGACAGAGACCAGGCTCTTCTGTGGGATGACCATTCTCTTTGGAGCGTATATTTACCTTGATGTGCTTTCCCTGAAGAGGATCTTCCAGGCCTGTGGTGTGATGCAGCCTTTGCATCAGATAGCTGGAGACTTCAAAGTCTTCCACATTAAAACCATCTCTCATATTCACCTCAAAATGAGATTAAAGCCTGAGCTTCTTGTGGAGACCAGAAGATGGCAAACACTACTTAGGATCTTCTTTGGGAATCAAACTGTTGTATAGGAAAAGAACTTGTTACCTCAATCACGAGTAGCACAGAAAAATCCTGTAATAGGGTAAGCTCAGCAGTAATTTGCCTGTGGTTGTCTTGACACGTGAAGCACTTGGCATCTGTTTCTTTATTCGTGTGTGTTCATTCTGTGCTAGAATATTTACTGTGGAGCTTATTTTCAAGACATTTAATTTATTCATAATCATAACAAAATGAAAAATACTTTTTTCTTTCTACTTTCAGCTGCTTTGCTTATAGCCTTAGAGAATTATTTAATTGTATTTATTCTGGGAGGGGTAGGGAAAGCAAATACCCATTCAGTTCCTTCTTGTCGTTGTTGGGTTTGCTTTCCTCACGTACATAATCAAGTCTGCTTTCTAACCCTAAGAAATTCCCTATCTCCCTTTTTTTCTCATATGGAAGATTCTGCTGGTGCTTGGTGTTTCTCGGCTGTGCTGAGCTCCATCTCCTACTTAATATAGATGGGACAGCCAGAACTGGGGAGCATTTTGTGAGGTGTAGTAGGCAGGATGTTCAATGACAGCTTTGCTGCTCTCTTCTCTCTCTGCACCAGAGTTTGTATGAGCGCTTGCGATGTGTGCTGTGGGTTCCACAGAGGTCTTTGCAATACCTGGAGGTCTGACCAGGTGGGAGAGTTGAGAACCCAGCAGTGAGCATTCCCTGCAGGACTTTGCTTCCTTTGTGAGGAACTGAATTCAGGCTGCCGTTTCTGGCACATGTGTTTCATTTAGTGAGAACCGAGGAGTTACTGTTTTCTCTAGCCTGACTGTAGTGTGGATTTAGTAGCTGCAAATATTGACACCTCGGTGTTTCCTTTTTTCCTCCCTATTAGGTGCTAGGGTGCAGTGCAGGATATCCACAAGTGTCTGCTCAGCCTAGTTGAGAAGGTGCACTGTTGTGAAGCAGGACAAGAGTTCCCACCCATGCTGCTGCCATGCCCTGCCCTGCTGCTTCTGGGGTGCTATGGCCTCCTGCCCTTGTTTGCTTTATCAGAGCTCAGAAAACAGCTCAAGGTGTGGTTGCTACCACCAACCTTTGCTTTTAGGTGGAATCTTGGCAGCTGAGAATGACCTTGCCTAGTGCAGGTTTTCCTTGCAAGATACAAGGAAAGGACTCGCCTAAGTGTGAGTGTTCAAATGCTTTGTAGCCTTGAGAAAAGGCCTAAGAATCTTTGTGCAACTCCAATAAACCTGCATGACCGAGACGACCTGCCTTCTGTCATATTGCCTGCCTTCATGGCTTAGTTGCTGTTTGAGTTCTGAAAGCAGACCTAAGAGTTGAAGAGTTGGGCTTTCCAAACACAGCATTGGTATTTTTGCCAGGCATTGAGCTCATCTGCATCAGAGCGTGCTTCCTGAAACACAAAGAACATCATTGCTGAGATCATCTTCCTTTTGTTGATGTTGTCATTGGCTGTTCTGAACAGCCTTTCCCCCATCTTCCAGGCTGCTTCATTTTGCCTTCAGAGCTTTTTGTTTTGTTTTTCTCTCTTCTGTTTGTGCCAACTGGTGGTGGTAGTGTCTCTGTAAAAATGGATTTCTAGTCTGCACCAGCATCAGGATGTAAAGGGGAGAAGTGGGGTCTTTGCAGAGGTGAAAGCTGAAAGGATGCTGTTGAGTATTAGACCTGCCTGTGGCTGCAGGAAACAGCCACAGACAAGCTAAGAACATGCTGCTGGTAGCTGGTACCACTACCAGTTGCAGTAAATGAAGATGGGAGGAGTGGAGGCACCGATATTTAATTTCCCTCATACCCCAGGGTTAAAGATGCTTTTATAGACTGATACATTACCCTTTTATCACCTTTTGCTCACTATAATGAGTTGCTCTTTTTTTTTCCTTGCAGAATCTATTTGATTTTGGTTATCTAGTTCATCAGTGAGTGGGCAGAGGTTATTAATGCTCTTGTTTTTTCAGCCTCTGCCATTTCTGTGTAATATGAAGCCTGCTTACTGCATGGCTAGATGCTTGTATTTAACTGTTGATTAACTGTTGCTCTTATTTTGGAGCTGGTAAGTTTTTAATGTGCTGGAAATGCTGGCTTTTGAGCAAAATAATAGTCTTGGAATGACTCAAAAATGTCTGGAAACTGAACCACAGCATAAACCCAGGTTGCCTCTGTAGGTGCATCCAACTTAGGGCTAAATACAGGGTGAGGGTAATGCTGGGAAAGTCTCTCTTTTTAATTACTGAATGGACTTACTAGTCCTTTTCATCTCTGCTGTGACTCTAAGTCTTGCTGTGCTCACTGCAATGAGTTGTGGTCCCCTCTTTTCTATCAGAGCACAGTCCCCCTGTAGCATTAAGGATTTGACTTCACAAATGTGTCTGTGTGTGCCAGCTCCTGTCCCCTCAGGGTGGCAGCAGCTTAGGTCAGCCGAAGATCTGTAGCTTTTTCATCTACCAGCAGAATTTTGTGCATTCTGGTGAATATTATCCTTTCATTAGTGCTAAGTGTCTCAGAAAGGTGAGTACAGACTGAGTTACCATGCATGGGCTTGGGGAGCTATGTATCCTGATTCCTTAGAGAATAAGCATCTTAACAGCTTGAGGCTTCTTTGCAAAATGTGACTTAAGAGTCAGAGCTGGTCTGAACAGCTCTTGGATCTGGAAATTCTTTGAGGATACATACTTAAAACTGAGAGGGCTCAGCACTGCTCTTAGGCTGACCTGCTGTGGGAACTTGTCCAATCAATCACTTGTTGTGATTTTCCTTTTTTAAACTAAGGAGTGATGCCAGTTTGTCTCCTAAAGTTTACCTGGGAATCACTGAAAACAGAGGACAGGTCCAAGATCTTTTGTTTTCAGATGACCCTATAAGTCAAGGAGAACCAAACCCTCTGTGTCACTTGCTCGGTTGTATTTTGGATCAAAATTAATACTGATTTTATTGCAATGTATGTGAAATTTTTGGCCCAAGGGGGAGAGGCTAATCCAGCCACCCAAGCAATGCTTACAAGGGCATGGAATGACAGAGAGACTCATATAGATTCAGTACATGTCAGTCCAACGTGAGATTAGTGATGTGAATACAACAAAGCCCATGTCATCTGTTCCTGCCGAAAATGCCCCGAGGCTTTGTTTTCATTGCTGTGTACTCAGCCAACTGGAGCATTTTATTAGTATCTCAAGAAGAAAGTGTCACGCTCTGTTCTATTCATTGATTGCTTTTTTTTCAGCTTTAAATGTTAAATTTACGTGCCTGACTATGAGTAAGTTAAGTGACCTTTGCTGACAATCTAGATGGCCATGGCTTCTCAGTGCTGCAGCGTGTCTCCATCACAGCTGCAGGTGAACACGTGAGCTACTGCTTAGAAGGGCATAGGAAAAGGATCTCGATGGCTGGCTGCAGAGCCTCACCTCCTGTAACCTCATGTGAAAATGAGCACAATGTCATACTGACCTTGCTCTTTGATAGCTCATTGCTCTTTTGTAGTGTTGGAAATCTGGATTTAGAGCAGTCTTTCTCTTTGATTTGAAGGACATGATTGCTATGGTGCTTAAGTCTTTGCTTTTTTTGTCCTTTCCCCTTATTTTTTTCTCTCTTTATTCCTTCTATCTCCTTTTTGCAGACTAGTTCCACCATGTCTCTGATTTCTGAACCCTCTCTAGAACCACTTCCCAGTTCAGCAAACACATACTCCAGCTCCACTCCTCACAGTTTAACTGTGCTAGCCCGTTCCAAACACCTTCCTGCAAGTTACAGTGGGGACTCGGCAGTACTGACATCTGCCCCTTTAGCAGTCACCAGCATGGTGGACAGCAGTAACGTTGTAGTTCTGCCCAGTTCAGGGCTTTCTGCTGATCCTCCACCCTGTTTGTCACAAATGGTCCCTGTGCCCCCACCACGAGTTTCTTCTAGTGCTGCTACTCGTGGGGAGCAGATGACCTCGGGAAGCATGGCCTGGCTGAGCAGAAAGCCTGACTCTTCTAGAAATGTTTTCCAAGCTGCGCCAGCTTCCAGTGCAGAGCTGCTCTGTAGATCTGCTAAGGTGGAGGCACAGAGCTTAGAGAACAGTTTGGCGAAAGAGACCGAGAAGGAGCAGAGAACTGACTCCAGAATCTCAAATGTACCAGTTTCAAACACTTTAAATGGTCAAGGGAAGGGACAGATACCTAAAGAACCTGATCAGCAGGGAGCGTTCAGGAACAAGTCAGCCCTTCCTGCCCAGGACAGAAATGTGGAAACAGCGTCAGATGAGCTGTGGGCCCTGGAGATGCCTGCTCTTGTGCCAGAGATACATGCAAAGAATGAGAGTGTTTTGAATCCTGTGTATGAACCTTCTATTGTGGCCCTGGATCGGCGGGATGTCTTCCCAGATACTAGAAACCACCTGGGCTTTGCAGTGGAACAAGGACAGGAGGTAAAAGGTGGAGTACTGCAGGAAACTGAGGTAGATGGTAGTTTTGATCTTATCAAGAAGAAGCAGGGCAGACAGAGACCTCCTCAGAAGGCAGGTACTGCTAACATGGACAGAACTGGAGGAGACCAGGAAAACGAGAAGTTCAGCAGTTCTGCAGTCACTGAATGGGATCTCCCGTGCGTCTCCAAACCACCCATTGAGAGGATTTCTGCATCAGGCCAGGCAGGCACTGAATGAACGTAGGAGTAGGATGAGCCCTAAAGAGGGCTGTTTTAACAGCACACTGATGGTGTGTGGAGTGTGAGTGTGCCCACTCACCTGCACTAACAGCATGCAGCACTGCACTGCACAAGACTACTGACAGCTGCATGTCATGGAGGATTGAATTACTCAGCTGTAGCTTGTGCTCTCTTCTGCATGTCAGCAGCAGCACAGAACACAGCAGTCTGTAGGGACAGCCCTCTGAAATGGACTTTTAATTCCCTAACTGGGTTAAAGCTCAGTGCATAGGGGCCTCTGAAAAGTTGCAGGGTTGTTTCACACCACTGAAAGATGTTCCTGACTTGGGATGGCAGCTCCTCTGTTTCACTAACCTTTTTTAGGTGTCATTGCTGGAGCTGTTAAGTGTTCTTTCCAGCGCTGGAAGTACGCCTTGTGCACCAAGCATCTCTGAGCAAGAGTCTTATGCCTGTAAAGGACAAACAGAGAGGCTACTTTGTGTCCTTGTGATGCTGAGGTTTCCTTAATGCTCATCAGAGTGGTCATGCTGCACCCGCTGTCTTGGCTTCCTGCTGGTTCATCTTTCTCTTCCTTTTCTAGATAGTTATTTTTGGCTGCTGTGATTGTCCTTACAGGGTTTTTCCTTGCACTGAGTCACTCTTCTGGGCTGTACCCAGAGGAATTTTAGCATTGTGGAATAAATGTCATCACTTCCTCCTCACAGTTGTCACTAATGGCTTGAGTTTGTAGTGTTGCATCTTGGGGCTTAATCTGACATTGCTTTTCTCTGCTGATACTGTTACCTTTGTCATTTAGATTAAATCTTTAATCAAGAGGACAAAAGAGACTTCGAATGTGCATCCAATGTATCGAGACCTCTCTCCCAGGCGTAAATTAGGTCCTGCCATGTTTCACAAGGCTCAGACCCAAGATCGAGTGATTGAAGAGCTTCAGGACAGACTGGGCAGCGCTAAACAGGAACAGGAAGAATGGAAAAGTCAGAATGACTGGCTGACAGAGGGGGCCACTGTCACTGCCAGACCCCAGGGGGAAGAGCACAGTGATGGACAGCGAGTAGAGAAGGTAGAAAGCCACAGGGACGTGTGCTGGCAAATTCCAGCGTGTCCCTGTGTCCAGATAGTTGTATTGAGGTGCCAACTAAGTTTCCGAGTGTCCTAAGCAACAGGAAAAGGAGAACTCCTAGTTGCCTTTGTCTGGCCTGAAAAGGGAAGTGACGTGTGGGCCCTAGTGTGATCTGAGGGTGCTGCTTGGGCAGTCTGCTGATATTAGACATTGCATGTCCCTGTGGGAATTATGTTTAAAACCACACCTGCCACAGAGGCGAGCTTTGTTCTCCCCAGCACTGCTCTGTGCAGAGAGTGCTGGGTGTAAGGTGATGCTCTTCCTTGAGCTACACAGAGGAACACCTTTTCTAGTTCCCTTCTCTTTCTTGCTGGATTTTCCCCTTAGATAAACAGGTGGTAACAATTAGCTTTCCTGCTGCAGGAAGTGCTTGTGGGTTCCTCTTTGGATTTATTCACCTTTCTTCTTCCTCCATGTCTTTCTAGGTGGTTTTCCCTCCAGAATCACCACTCCCCCCAAGGAGGACAGTCTCTGTTCCAGCCTTTCCCCCACTTCAGCCTTCCAAAGAAGCTGCAAAGACACTCCCTGCTAATACTGCTCCTTCTCATCTCTTTGGCCCTGCACCTCTCCTCACGCTCCCGCCTCAGCCTTCCCATGTGCCATCTACGCCAGCTCCTAGTCCTGTCTCTTCCTCTTCCTTCAGCTTGGCTCCCCAGCCTCTCTTCCAATGGGAAACTTCTGATGACGATTATCATGAGCTTTGTCTTGTGGGCACCCCTCCTTGTGAAGATACTAGGCTTTCCTGTTCTCCCCAGACCTGGACCCCTAGCACCAAGACGGTTGTTTCTGTTGGCTGTCAGACTGAAGATGATGATTTCTTCCCACAGATGCAGGCAGGCTTTTATCTTCTAATTTGCTTTTTTATTTTATTTAAGAAGCAGAGTTTTCGAGTCTTAACTACTGGTCCCAACTTAATAGAAAGTTTGGGTAGAGGCTGGATAGCAGAGAGGATTTCCTGGCTCAAGCTGAGCTTCTGTGCCACCACACAGTACACATCTGCAGTAACCTGCTGGTGGGTGTGTGGTTTCTGTCTGGCCTGATGATCACTATTGTGCAGCAGTTTCTCTCTGAGCTGAAGAAGGTAACTCTGGAACACAGACTGCAGCTCTTCCTGCCATAGTCTCTTTTGGAGTGGGAGGGAGTAAATAATGGGAAATTCTTGGTACTGGAAGGAGCAAATTAGCTCCTTCCTGTGTTTGCCCTTTTAGACAGGTGTCCACAGTGTGAGTGGGATTTGGGGAGGAGCATGTATGATCAGGAGCTGTGTTCTACAAATCCTGTCAGGGAAGAGCTGTAGCTCTGGGGTGGTGGGAACTCCCAAGTGTATACAAACGTGCAGCGGTGTGCAGTTCTCTGTACAGGTAGCTCTCAAGCAGCAAGCAAGGAGACACCTCTGCATCTTGAATTGTTTCAGGTGACATCTGCTCCTCCTCTCGTCTGCAGTGCCAATCTGCTGGCTTCTCCGGCACCTCTGAGTCACCCTGTCCCTGAGAAGGCAGGATCTCCTTTCCATTTTCTCAGCATGGTGTGCTGTTCTGTCCATGAATGTGCTGAGAATGCTGCTGGGATCTGCTCCCAGAGCAACCGGTGCCATTAATGTGGATGATACCCTGTAGTGCATGGTTTGCTGCTCACAGAGCTCCCGACTGAACTTGGGTGATGGCAGATCTAATGGGTGAAGATCTAATGTCAGGATTAGAAGGACCTTTCCATGATCAATTTATGTGGTTGAGTGTCCTCTCACAGCAGGCATTGTGTGCAGAGGGTGGAAACAAACCTCTTTCAGGTGGGAACTTGTTTGAGAGCTGTGAGGGAGGCAGGATCAGCCATCCAGGCAGACAGTGTAGTGTGCACTAGTGATCATTCCCTGCACTGAGGTCAGCTGTGGCTTGCAGTAGTGTGTTGGTCCCTGCTGGCAAGAATGAAACTCTCCATGTTGAGTTCATCTCATCTCCCTTCTCTCCAGATACCTTTTGTGTGCAGCATTTGTACCTGCTCTGCCTTGTAGCCACAAGCCCCTGCTTAGAGAGGATGTGATTCTCTTGACATGGTCACCCTGTTCTTCCTGCAGTGCCATGCAGGAAGCTCTGGCTTTGCCCTGGGACTGTGTCCTGGCTTTGTTTGCAAAGGCCTGTTGTCTCCTCTGGGAGAAGTCTCCTTGTGTTAGAGATGTTTGTGGTGATTGGTAGCAAGTAACTGCTGTGTGGTGGAGGGTCTGTTTAATGCTGGGGACATTGGAGTGTGGTGAGGCTGCTCTGTTGCCGGACTAAGGGAGGTTGCAAGTCAGGAGGTGGCTGGGAGGAGAGAGGAAGGGAAAAGCTGTGTGAGGCTCTGCTGGGAGCTGTGCTGCACACAAGGCAGGGCTGGGGGAAGGGTGTTCCTGTGTGTGAAAGAGAAATATCTGAGTGTCATGAGAAATATTTACACAAACCAGTAGAAACCAGGGTTTGTCACTGAGTAAAATAGTTGACTACAAGTACAGCCAGCTGCAGGAGAAGGGAGTAGAGCTCCTCCTGCGTCTGGAAGGGCAAGTTCTGCCGAGACTGGGAAGTGCTGCAGTGTAGCTCAGCTCCCCTGGCTGTGCTGGCTGCAGGCTGGGGGGTTGTTCACAGATGTAGCTTTTATGTCAGTTTTAATCTATCCTCTTAGTAAGAGGAAATGTGTTCCAGACCAGCATGCCAACGAGGGACTGCTTTGGGTCGCACTAAACCTGACAGTAGTTATTGCAGTGCCGAGTCAGCTAAAATGGTTTGTTTCATTACTGCCCTTTTCCCGCAAAGGGGGCTCTGGTGGCTGAAGGGAACGTTTTCTTTGTTTCTAAGTTGTGAAGGCCAGTAAAGCATTTCTCCCCCTCCTCTGGGAAATCTTCCCAAGCCACATGTACTGTCGTGGTGTTTCAGAAACAGCCTCTGAGAAATACAAACTAATCCCCTTCCCCCACCCCAGTGCATTTCCAGCGGTCCACCGATAGACGTGGCAGTCTGTCTGTCTGCTGGGGCTCGGCTCTGGATGCGCTGTAGGTGCAGGCAGCTTGGAGGGAGAGATTTCCTTCCTGATTCCATTTGCTTAGTGGGATTGGGTGTGGGATGAGAGCCACCTGATGGGGCAAAGGAGACTTGGCAAAAAGATCTGCAGAAGGTGGTGCAAAGAGGAAGGGAAAGGGAGATGTTTAGCTGAGAAGGAGGTGAGATGAGGAAGGGGAGGAAGATCTCCATTGGAGAGGAGTGAATGACAACTGAGAGAGAGAGGAACAACACAGAAATAGAGGTCAAGGGGAAGGGGCCCTCTGGATGGTGTCTGTGCTTTGTCAGCTGGCCAGGAACTGATGAGGTAAAAGCTCTTTAAGTCTCTGCCAAGAATCACTTTACAGACTGCTTGGGATGCAGTGGTGACTTTTTCTGTATGTGTAGTGAAAGAAAATCAAATCCTTAGTTCACAGCTCTCCATCCCAGGGTCTCTGGCATGTCTCCACATGGGCAGAATTACATGTCTGTACTTGGTCCTGGCTCTCTCTGGCTTCTGCAGGGTGTAGCTGTCTCACGCAAATCTTCTGTCCGTCTCTGTAGAGAAGCTACTGGCAGCAGCAGCAGGCATTTATCTTGTAAGTACAACAGCACTCACAGCCTTTGTTTTCTCTTCCTTGCAGTTCATGGCACAGGGGAAAGCTGGGAGCAGCTCCCCTCCATCCACAGCCTCCAAGCCTGGCAGCCAGCTGGACACCATGCTGGGAAGTCTCCAGTCTGACCTGAACAAACTGGGTGTAGCTACAGTTGCCAAAGGTGTCTGCGGAGCCTGCAAGAAGCCAATTGCTGGGCAGGTGAGTTGAGGGTGCTGTCTCATTGCTGAATCTTGGGCTGCAGCTGGGAGTAATGGGGAGGGCTGTTTTCGTGAGGCTGAAGAGACTGGAGATGCTGGAGAAACTGAAGTACTCTATTTATCCACTGGCTAGGTACGCTGTAAGCTCCTCCAGTGACCTCTACCCTGCCCTTGAGGGACTGCCCTCTCCTGAGATGATAGGTAATTCAGTTTTCATGCTACCCCAGTCCAGGGCTCACTTGAGTAGTAGAACTTGTCATTCTTGTTGACCTCCAGCTGGTATCTTGTCATGTGGTCTAAGGGAGAGAGAGATAGAGTTGTCCTTCATAATTTGCCTTCCTAACAGGTAGTTACAGCCATGGGGAAAACCTGGCACCCTGAGCACTTTGTCTGCACCCACTGCCAGGAGGAGATTGGGTCACGAAACTTCTTTGAGCGGGATGGTCAGCCCTACTGTGAGAAGGACTATCACAACCTCTTCTCTCCTCGCTGCTACTACTGCAATGGGCCGATCCTTGATGTGAGTTTCTTGATGTGGGAGAATTCAGAGTGCTGGCCTGGGTGTTAAAAACTTCACCCATGTGTACGGGGTGGAAGATTTTGTTTGGGGGCTTCTATACTTCCTTTGCCCTGGCTCTGAAGGTGAAGCAACTTATCCCAACCAAATTCTTACCTTTGCTGAAATTCCTTCAGAACTCCACACTGCTGTTCTAGTCAGGATTCCTCAGCATTTGTCTGAGTAACAGACATGAATGCTAGTCCTGAGAGCGGGATGAGGCCCTGTAAGGGAGGAAGCAGTGTGTAAGATCCTTTTAGGGTAAAAAAAAGAGTGCAGTGGGGAAAGCCTGAATGAGCCAGAGGCGAGAGAGAGTTGACTCAGCTCTCTAAAGGACAGTCTATTTTAATGCATGCTCTTGTCAGTACTCATGCTCATATGTTCTTTACCCCACCCAGCCTCTAAGTTGAAATCATGGCTAACATTTTGTTGTCTTCTCAACAGAAAGTGGTGACGGCTTTGGACAGGACATGGCACCCTGAACACTTCTTCTGTGCCCAGTGTGGAGCTTTCTTTGGGCCTGAAGGTATCGCTGGTTTCTGCATTCTACTCCCTGAACTGCAGACGATTTGTGTGTAAGGCAGAGCTGCTCTTGGGGACAGTCTGAGGGATTGAAGAAGGAGCCAGAGTCCAGCAGAGTGTTGGCAGGGGAGCAAGTGTGAGCAAAAGCTTTATTGTGTGTGTGCAGCTGCTGTTTAAGCAAGTTCCTTATCTATAGAGTATACACATCATCTTACAACTGTCTGGTACAGGGAAAACAATCAGCAATAGGTGACAAAACAGATGGCACCTGGTAATTGATCTGGGTCTGTCAACAGGCCCCATGGTTGCAGTATAAATTTTAAAGGAGTCTGAGGCAAAGATCATGATATTTAAGGCTAGGGTATGGCCAGCAGCCGCATCATCCCTGCTTGAGCCTCCTACAAGAGATGATAGGAGAACTGCTGAAGATGGAAGTTGTAAGAGTGGTGCCTCTTAACTGAGAAAAGATACTAGAGAGGAGTGGTGTACATGTGTGTGTGTGTGGGACAGGATGGGCAGCAGAACAAGG
Organism: Upupa epops; assembly: GCA_013397515.1. Classification (NCBI taxonomy): domain Eukaryota; kingdom Metazoa; phylum Chordata; class Aves; order Bucerotiformes; family Upupidae; genus Upupa; species Upupa epops. The sequence continues at coordinate 563,776 of VZRI01013395.1, forward strand.
AGCTACTACCTGTTGTGTGTGTTGGTCAGGAAAAGCCTCATCTGTCCATGCTGCTTACCCCATAGAGCTTGGCTGGCCACAGGTGAAGATCAGGATCTGACCTACTTGCCTCTCTTCTCGTTTGGCAGGGTTTCATGAGAAGGATGGCAAAGCTTATTGCCGTAAGGACTACTTTGACATGTTTGCTCCCAAGTGTGGAGGCTGTGCCCGGGCTATCCTGGAAAACTATATCTCTGCCTTGAACACTCTGTGGCACCCTGAATGCTTTGTCTGTCGGGTAAGAAACTTGAGGTCCTTCGATGATGTGTGACCCCCTCACATTTCCACTGTGCAGGCATCTGGTCCTTTATCAGGAAAAGCCATCTGTAGGGGAGTGAAGGGCAGCTACCCTAATGAGATAAAAACATACCAGCAGCCAAGCACCTTCTTGTTCCTTTGTCTGTTTACATTAAACTTTGTAGCTCCTTTGCTCTTTCTGTTCCCAGCTGCAATTATGGGCTTCTGCAGCAGCTCACAGATAAACAGAGACATTTTCTGTGACCTTTAAATAATTATGAGCTAAGCTTCTCTCTAAGCACTTGCCTCAGCAATCAGATTTTGAGGATCTTCCTCCCATGTTCTATCTGACAATGTAAACTAATGAGACTGACCTTGTTCAGACAAACATGCAAGTCAGTGGAGCAGTGTCAGGCTCCATACACCAGGCATAATAAACAGGAATAGTGCACATTAAATGCTTGGCACTCTTTCAGAGAGCCTTGCAAATATTAACTCTTACAAGCCCCAAGAGATGAGCAAAATCAGCCAGTTTCCTAGGGTGGAAAGGAAAGGCAGACACCACAACAGGCAGCAGAACCCACAAGCTCCTGACTCCTGGTACATTCTCACAGCAGACTGTTACCGTGCTGTTGGCACTGCCTGCCCAGATGTGTCTGTGACTTCCAGTCTGGGGTGTGGGGCCACTTGCTGCCAGTGCTGGCTGTGTGCGCCTGTGCCTTTCTGTGCAGAGACTGATTCTTGTGTCAAGCACTTCTGCTTTTTTTCCCCATGCTGCCTCTATTAGTGGACCTGACACTGATGTCTTCCAGGTCACAAGGTGGTGTTCTGTTCCCGTTTTGGCTAAAGCAGAGCAGACTTTTCAGCTGTCTTGCTGACCAAGGGAGAAGACTGTTTCTTGAACTGTCAGCATTAGAAAAGTCTTAGATTTATTGCAGGCAACTGATGCATCTCAGTGTTGTAAGGGTTTAGCTCTTCATAGTTCTGTCATCTGTTTGCTGGACTGGTGTATGTGTTGGGGTCCACTTCTGTGTGTCCTCCCTGTGGAAGAGGGTGGTGTTGAGCTTGAGCAAAACCAGGATTCCCTGCTGCTGATATATTGGGTTAATCTGTCAGTACTCTCGACTCTCCCCCATATCATGCTGCCTCAGTTTTCCATTTATTCAAGAAGGGCAGTTCCCACAATCTTGTAGGGAGAGTGGGTGCATCTGTTGCAGGTTCTGATGCATAGCATCCTCAAAGAGAGGGGGAGAGGAGCTGTGGACACTAGTAAGCATGTAGCTGGCCTGGTCTGTCCTCATCTACTCAAAACCATTAACAGTGTACAACAAACAGTACTTTCTCCTAGTAGCTCTGCCTGTGTACCTGATGGAGGTGTTTCAGGGTAGATGATCCTGCCCAAAGTATCCCCCAGCTGTTCTAGTGAAAACAAATTTTCTCAGTTGGAACCAGCTCCACATTCATCAGAATTCTGCTGCATGGAAGCCTGTACTGGCTCCCATGTTGGCCTGCCTTTCTGAGGAAGCTGGAATGAGATTAGGGAAAGAAAGCGGAAATGTGCTGCAGTGTTTCCTGTCTCTGAGGAAGGAGTGGTGGTGTCCTGTGCTTCCTTCTGACTGGCCACATCTCGTAGCTGGGTTTTTGTTTTTACTTCGTGTAAGTAAAGCCAGCTGGGGGAAGGGACATGGTTAATGCTCTTGCTTGTGGCTGTAGCTATCCATCTCTCAGCTTTCCTTGGAAACTTGTCCTAGTAGAAAGAGTTTGGCTCTTTGAACAACACAGCAGTGCTGAAAGGCAGCAGTTCACCCTGCTAACAGTACAGCCAGGCTGTGCCACAGAGTGGGAGAGGCTTGTGGAGCTGCCCACATCCCCAGCTGCTTACATAGTCTGTCCTCTTCTGCTTTATCTTCCTGCAGGAATGTTTCACACCATTCGTCAATGGCAGCTTCTTTGAGCACGATGGGCAGCCCTACTGCGAGGTGCATTACCATGAGCGCCGCGGCTCGCTTTGCTCCGGTTGCCAGAAGCCTATCACAGGACGCTGCATCACTGCTATGGGCAAGAAATTTCACCCTGAACACTTTGTCTGTGCCTTCTGTCTCAAGCAGCTCAACAAAGGAACCTTCAAAGAACAGAATGATAAGCCCTACTGCCAGAACTGCTTTCTCAAGCTCTTCTGTTAGGGGCATCATAGATGGGTGCTAAGCGTCTTTCTGCCACCTGCTTGGCAGTTCTGTCTCTCTGAACATTACTGTGATGTAGGAACTTTACCAGGCAGGGGAGGAGGGTGGGGTGGGGTGGGATGTGAGTGCTTTCTGCTGCTATGGAGAGGCAGTAGATCCAGAGATGAGTTTGGACCATTAAACTGGAAATGCCCTTGCTGTGTCTCTGTAGAGAGAGGCTGAGTCCCCTCATAACCCATGTGAGTGTCTGTGTGTGTGACTGACAGCTGAACTTAGCTCCAGGGCTCCAACTGGGAGGGTTTACCCAACCCTCTCCTGGCAGAAGGAGCCTTTGCCAGTACATTTCAGCCCATGTCAACTCTGAGCACTCTCCTGGCAGAAGGAGCCTTTGCCAGTACATTTCAGCCCGTGCCAGCTCTGTGAGCAAACTGTGACACTTGCAGGCACCAAAGCCCTCTGCTTTGACACCTTGTCCTCAGGCTTTTGTCTGCAAGCCTGAGCAATAGCGCATCGAGGGCACTGTGATATCAGTTCCATCGTGGCTGTGCTCGCTAGAGCCACATGGCTGGTGTGATTACTGAGACCAGAGCATCAACACAGGCAGCCAGGACCCTGCAAGGGTCTCTCCAGTTCTATTACACTGTAAGGAGATGATACCACTTACTTTTGTTTTTGTTTTGCTTTGGTTTTTTTTTTTAGGAGGAATTAAGATGTTTCTGTGTGGGATATTTTTTCTGCCCCTAGCTTGTTATTCTCTACCCTTTCTCAACACACTGGAGCAGGAGGTGGAGTAAGCCCTGCCCATCGCTCAGCACTGATGTGCGCTCCTGTGGGAGACATCCTCTGTCAGGCACTTTTGCTAGCACCCAGACCTGCTCACAACATCTGCTCCCCTGCTCTTGCTGCTTTCATAGATGGGAAGAGGCATTGCCCCTCTCTGAAAGCAGGTGCAGAAGTGTTAGAGCAATCTTTTTCATTCACACCTGTCATGAGCAGGTGTGATGACCATGTGTATCTGGCCTGAAACTCTCCCATCTACAGGTGCTTGAAACTGCCACGAGAGTGGGGAGAAGCGGAGGAGTTTAAGAAGCCAGGCAAACAATCTTGATATACTTTCTGCTTCCTCTCTTTGCTAATAAGACCTGTCAGCCCCTTAGTATTTCTCTTTTCTGTGCTCATGTAAAATGTTCTACTGAGAGATACTAGAGCAATAACCTTTTATATCGACTGTTACTGGTATAACAAGTCCCTTGGGTCAGGTGTGTGTAACACACTGGGGAGCTTTAATATCCAAGTGAATACTGTATCCTGTCTTTGATAAGAACTGTAGATTTTTACACTGATTTTGAATTCATATCTGATTTACTTTTAATCCTCTTATACAGAAATCAGTTTTGAAGTGATTTTAAGAAAGCAACTTTTGTATCAACTGTGCTGTTCCAGGCAGCGAGCCAGTCGTGCTGGTTTACTGCATCTGTAACCTCAATGCTTTGTTAAGCCTAACTAACATTGAATATTTCCTTTTATTGCGGGTTGGGAGGGACTGGAATCTCTGGGGAAGGGAATGTGACTTGTTTTAATTTTCCTAGCACAGGCAGGTGCTTTTTTTTTCCCCCTCCTCTGGGTCACCTAAAAGTGTTTTTTGGTTTTTATTGTAACCTGTAAACTGCTGTATTTGAATCACCTGCCGTTCTCCCAAAGCCCAGCTTCCAGGGTGTTACAGAGAGTCTTAATACAGTGCTGCAAGATGGAAGAGCTCAGACCTTCACCCTCAGTTTCCCCTCTTCAGCTACCTGAAACCAGAGCTAACTGGAGAAGGGGTTCCTTTTCTCTTATGGGATATAGGTCTTGTGGTTAAGGAGAAGAAACTCCTGACAAGCTGTGTAACTTTGGGCTGGTCATCAAACCTTACTGTGCCTCAGTTTCCCCATCTGTAAAATGGGGGCAGCTTAGCCTGGATTAGTGAGGCTATTGTGAGGCTTAGTTCATATTTGCTACAGCACTTTTAGGTCTCTGGCTTTGGAAGGTGAAATACTATATCAAAATACCTGGTGGTGTTCTGTGCTAACAGCTGAAGCAGCCTAGGAAGTGATGTTTGGAATGCCTTCTCCAAAGTGCTGCAGGAACACCACCTCCTGTGCTTTTCAGCTTTTCAGCATTAGCAATCCGGGGACAACTGTGTCAGAAACCAGTTCCAGTTTGGCTGGAACTGCTGGTTACTGTGCCTACCCATGGTGCCATACTTCACAGTCCTGCTTGAGTCACTGAACCTGTTTTTCACCAGTTTCCTGTCCACATGAACCTCAGTTTGTGATTGTGAGGCCAAAGAGAGCAGTGAAAGCACTAGAGCTGACGGTGCATCAGCTAGGCTGAGTGTATAGTTCTTGGAAAGTTCATGAAGCAAGGAATCTTAGGCATTAGTCTTCTCATCTTTGAAATCGATGTGACTCCAAATGCTTTTTTATTTTGCTGGTTCAACTTCTTTTGGCCCCACAAAGAAGATGAAAATCTGTAGTGTTGATCAGGGGTCCTGAAGAGGGGCGAAAAGATGTTCCTGGCATTGCTGCTTGTGGTATGACAGCTGCCAACTGTGTAATGTCGTGCCTCAGTTTCCCTGCCCAGGGAGTCTTTGACCTACCTCTCTGCTAGTTGAGGCTTGTGTAAGTGACTTTGCAGTGAGCCTAGGCTGTGGGGTACCGTGGGGAGGTGCTGGTGTGGTTTGTTAGCGCCCAGCTCTTAGCTCCTAGCACGGTGTTGGGCACCCGGGTTTACCTGCTCTCTGTGACAGCTAGGGAGCTGCACGATGCTTCTTTGCCAAATACCGGCTGTGGGTGCCTGCCGCCTCTGCAAGGGCCCCACTGCCTGTTCCCTGGTTCCAGATGCTGCCTGAGGGGTCGCACAGCCACGACAGTGCGTGGGGGGCCCAGGGGCAGGCAGGGGCTGAGTGCTGGGGCTGAGGCTGATACCAGAGGAGGGCGGGGGAGGATGCGGCGAGGGGCTGCTTCTGTGGGGTGGCTCCGGGCTCTGTGCAGCCCCGGGGTCGCTCTGGGTGTCTTGTTTCTCCCGCCGGGCAGGTCCCAGAGCTGTGTGATGCCTTTTCTCCCCTGTAAACTTCTAACTCCGCTTTCTTTTCCCATTTAAAATATTTGCAGTTACTCTAATAAAATTTTTACCGCTACTCTCGCCTGTGTGGAGATTATTTCTGGCCCTGGTGGTTGTGGGGAGCGCCCCTCACTGGGCTTGAGGGTGAAGTAGGGGAAGGAGGGTCCGTGTGTCCCGAGGGCGGGCGGAGCCTCTGCTGTGAATCGCTCCTCCGGCCGCTAGGGGGCGACCCGCACATGCGGCGGCCACACTGTCTCCCGAGCCGCTCTCGCCTTCCGTCGGCGCCCGGCGCCGCTCAATGGGAACAGCGGCCGGCGCTGATTGACAGGCGGCGGGAGAGCCAATGCGGAGAGCTGGCGTGTGGCCTCGCCCCGCTGTGATTGGGCAGGAGCCGCGCTATATAAAGGATAAGGCCCGCCCTGCGGCCTTTCTCTTCCCGAAGCCCTCGTGGAGGTGGGTGCGCGGCGCGGCGGGTCCCGGGGGCCTAGGGCAGGGTCTGGGCGGGAGCGGCTTTGGGGGTCCCTGTGTCATCCTCGAGTATCCCGAGATATCGCAGGGTGTTCGAGGGCCCTGGGCCGCAGCTGGACTGGGGAGCGGGGAGAGCGGGAAGCGAGCGGGAAGGGTGCGGACAGGCCTGAGCCGCGTTTCTCCTCCTGATAGGTCCCATCTCGTCTTTAAACCCTTTGGGCGATCCTTGGAGCACCGCCGCGATGCCCAGGGAAGACAGGGCTACATGGAAGTCCAACTATTTTATGAAAATCATCGTGAGTGTCGGCGCGGTCCGGGGGACTGAGACCTGGCCCAGAGGCCCGACGCTCCGGGCCACTGCTGCCGCCCGGGCTCACAGCGGGCCTGGCGCCGCTTGGCTGGCGGGAGTAGGGTTGGCCCGGCTGCGGGGGTCTGGGGGTGAGGAAAGGAGATGGGGTGCCATAGGTGGGCTGTTTAAAGAACGGTTACGTGGCAGTGGGAAGACGTTAAGATAGTATGGGTTAGACCGATATTAAAGGTTTCCATGGGAATTTGTTAAGGAATCTTGCCAGATAGCTGAGTGAAAGCTGTAATCTTGGGGCACCTGGCAGTTTGAGCTGAGCTTTGTCAGACTTCTGACATTTTTTTTACGTTTTAGTGTATTGAGACTTTAATCACAGAATGTTAGGTCTTGGAAAGGACCACGTCTCCAAAGAAGGAGACTCCCCAACCCCCCTGGGCAGTCAGTCCACTCCAGTGTCACTCTCACCATGAAGAAGTTTCTCATATTTACATGGAACCTCCTATGTTCCAGCTAACACCCGTTGCCCCTTGTTCTATTATTGGATGCCACTGAACAGAGCCTAGCTCTTTCCACCTGACACCTGCCCTTTCCGTGTTTATAAACACTAAGACTGCTCCATAGTCTGGCACAGCGTTCTTTGTGGAGTTACAATGTTTTTCTTGCTATAGCAACTCCTGGATGATTATCCAAAATGTTTCATTGTGGGAGCAGACAACGTGGGATCCAAGCAAATGCAGCAAATCCGAATGTCCCTGCGTGGGAAGGCTGTTGTGCTGATGGGCAAGAATACAATGATGCGCAAAGCTATTCGTGGTCATCTGGAGAATAACCCTGCCTTAGAAAAGTGGGTACTGCTGTTGGAGTGTGCACCTGGGTCCTCTGGGTATGATGATCTCTGAGAAGCAGAACTAAAGGCTGTTGTCTTTTCGTTTAGGCTGCTGCCTCACATCCGTGGGAATGTGGGCTTTGTTTTCACCAAGGAGGATCTGACTGAGATCCGGGACATGCTGCTGGCTAACAAGGTAGGGGAGATCAGCTGTCACCATATCTGAGCAGGAAGATGGGGAATTAAAAATTAACCTGAAATTGCATGGGGGATAACTGATTATCAGGGATCCTCAGTTTTGGGAACTGGGCCCCTGCAGTGTTAGCCAAACAGCTGAGGTTCAGCATATGTCTTGTGTGATGTCTGTCTTGGAGGAATGCTTCAGAAGGAAGTTGACTAATTCACATTCATCCAGCGTTTTGTTTTACTTTTCTCCAGGTGCCTGCTGCTGCCCGTGCTGGTGCTATTGCTCCTTGTGATGTGACTGTGCCGGCCCAGAACACTGGTCTTGGACCTGAGAAGACCTCCTTTTTCCAGGCCTTGGGCATCACTACCAAGATTTCCAGAGGGACCATTGAAATTCTGGTTAGTGAGCAGCATGCTGCTGTTGTCAAAGCTTTGTTTTGTCTGGAGTGCCCTCACTGTGGCAGTTGTCAAGAGTTGCTCTTTGGGAAGGAGGGTATCTGGCTTGGCTGTGGTACTCAACGTGGAGACATTTACCTTTCATCTGACTCCAGTTATCTGGTTAAGCCTTGCTGGAGCAACTCACATGAGAGCTACTTGCAGATAATACAGGGATGGTGCTGCCTTTCTCCTAGCTGATTTGTACCTGCTTGTGTGCTTCAGGGCTTTTTCAATTTATGGAGCCAAACTTGGAGCTCATTTTTGTTGATCTCATTTGTCTCTTCAGTTCCATCTCTTGCCAGGGGAAGCGAGTGTTTCTTTTGGGTCTGTGTGCCTGAATTTCTTAGTGAGTACTCAGTCCTTTTCCTCTTAACGTTTTCAGAGTGATGTGCAGCTCATCAAGACTGGAGACAAAGTGGGTGCCAGTGAAGCCACCCTGCTGAACATGCTGAACATCTCCCCATTCTCTTTCGGATTGGTGATCCAGCAGGTCTTTGACAATGGCAGCATTTACAATCCTGAAGTGCTGGACATCACTGAGGAGACCTTGCACAAGCGCTTCTTGGAGGTGAGTGTCACAACCTGAAGCTGTTACGTCCCATCTTCTCTGTCTTGACTGTTGTGGCAGCCAGCACTGCTCTCCTGTATTTTCTGCAGCATTCTGCGCACCCAGGAGCCCTCCCCAGTGTCCTGCAGAAACAGTCTGTCAGGGAGTTCTTTCCTTTGTTTTTTTATCTGCAGCTGCTTTAGGAAAGTGTTTGAGGACACTTGGAGCTGGAAATCTGTGGAACTATGTTAACCTGCACACTGTGCTGTCCCTCATCAGAGTACAAGTGTGCTGTCATCAGAAGTTTCTAGTACAAGGTGATTTCTCAGAGCACAGAAACATGAATCTCTCTCCTTGCAGGGTGTTCGTAACGTTGCCAGTGTCTGCCTGCAGATTGGGTACCCGACCATTGCTTCTGTGCCCCACTCCATTGTCAATGGGTACAAGCGGGTCTTAGCTGTGGCAGTGGAGACAGATTACACCTTCCCTCTGGCTGAAAAGGTAATGGCTGAGTGAGCTGCTGTAAAGGGGGTGTTCAAAACACAGCTGGGCACTTTCATGGTTTGAAAGGGCTTGGAACCACCTGTGTACAAGGGACCTGTGCTGAAGAGGTTTCCTTGCTTCCGTTTGTTCTGTGTGAAGGGCAGGAGGGAAGCCAAATGCCTGGCTTCTTCCCTCTTGCGGCTGGTACCCCGGAGTGTAGCTGCAATGTCTGATCCTTCATCTGTGGTGGGGAGCTGTGCATCTGCTTGGCTTCTGGCAAGTGTTGCCTTTGTGACTGCAGAAGTTCAGTCTTTCTCTCTCTGCCTTTTGCAGGTGAAGGCCTTCCTGGCAGACCCTTCTGCTTTTGTGGCTGCCGTCCCTGTGGTAGCAGAAGCAGCTGCACCTGCTGCTGCAGCTGCTGCTCCAGCAAAGGAGGCTGCGAAGGAGGAGTCAGAGGAGTCTGATGAAGATATGGGATTCGGTCTCTTTGACTAACAGCAGCCACCGTCTGCCTTATTTGTGTCAAAGTTGGTCAGATGGAAAAATAAAACGTATTTTACACCTTCCTGAGTGCCTGCACCACTGGTGTCTGTGGATCACAGGGTGGGGCTGGGGGGAAGCAGCATCCGTGAGGCTGGGAAGACTCACGTGCTCGGCAGCGCCAGCCTCGACGAGTGGCTGCTGCAGGCAGTCCCGCAGTTTTCCCGGGTCCCTCCCGTTGCTCGGGGGTCCCGGGTCCGTCCCGGTCGAAATGGGGACGGCCCGGCAGGCCCTGCGCGCCGCTCGACCCGGAAGTCGCAACCGCTTCCGGGGTCAGGGCGGCGCCATGGCGGCCGACACGCAGGTGAGCGCGGGCTGCGGGCAGCTGTCGCTGTGGGGGCTGAGTGGCGCGGGTCGGTTCGGTTCTCCCGGCTTGGGTTCTATGCCTCCCGTTCCGTTGCGCTCTTCCGGTCTCTGTGTGGGGTGGCCGGTGCCCGCGGCCCAGGGAGGACGTGGCAGCGCCTGCGAGAAGCGGAGCCCAGCGGCTGCTGCGCTTCGGGAAGTCCCGCCGCGAGTTCCTGGTGAGGGAGCGGCCCAGGCCGCGTCCTGGGACGCTGCGGCCCCACACCGCGCTCTCCCCTGTTCCCGGCACCTCGGCGGGGCTGCGCCTCCCCAGAACTGGGATCGTGACTGCCGAGGACAGTGCTCTGAAAGGCAGAGCTGGAATGCCGGGCAGCTGTGCCGGGACCGCTCCGCCGTTAGTGTTTGTATCCAGCTAGGTGCGTTGGGATGTTCCCCAGGCAAAGCCTGGGTTGCTCAGGATCGGCTCCTCAGCACCATAAATACTGCGCTTGTTTTCAGTGCAGCACCGTTCCTCACGTTCCAGCTTTGTAACAGTCGAACATAACTCTACTAATAAAAAGTTCCCCTTCACACCTGTCCCAGTGGCTCCTTTCAGGGGCTTAGCAAGTCCTGGCTTGAGCCGGTTGTGCTCTGAGATACTTGGGAAGTCTGGTGGTGGGGTACGTGATTTTTGTTTTTAACTTCTAGACTGTTTGGTGAACAGTCTGGTGGTGTTTTTCATGTCTGTGCATCTCCTTGCTTGTGACTGAACAGCTGAGCAAGTACAGTTGGTTTGAGTTTGCAGGATGGACTCATGTAATTCAAAGAACTGAAAGAAGACTTAAGTGGTGCCTTTTTCTGTCAGGTCTGGTGGTAATGACATTGGTCCTGTAGCTTGCTGTTCAGAGGTGCAGCCCTGATACCAGACAGGTGTTAAAGGGACCCCCAGGTGTGAGATGGTTGCAGGGTTGAGGAGGTGTAGATGATCTCAGTGCCAGGGAGCTGTTGCACAGGTTTCTCTTTCTCTGTGTCAGCAAAGTGCTTCACTGAAAGCAGATGGTGAGAAGGATAGAATGTCCTTTCTTCATTGCTAGGTTTCCAGTGCTTAGAAAAAGGTGGCACAACTGGTGGAGTTTTGCCTGAGGAAGAAATGAACAGGTTTTTTTACTGCTCTTTCTAAAGATGATAACGATTATTTTCTTTATTGAGACATGAAGTTGCTCAGTTTAAGAGCTGAATTTTTCAAATCCTTTCCTGGAGAGCTGTGTCTGGGTTGATGTAAATGCTGACACTTAGGAGTGCACAGGAGCTGGCTCAGCCTAGTTCATCCCACACAGTCTTTTATCTTGCCTGTCTTGTAAAACTTGGAAGTTCATGGAGATGGTTTCAGTAGTTCAAGAGACTGGTTGCTCAGAATTAAACTACTTTCTAGTCTTTTCAGCGTGTCTCGCTGTCTCAATACTGTGTGAAAACTGGAACAAACCATTTCCAGGTGTTAAACTCCGCTTCTGGTGGCAGGTCCAGGCAGGCAGTAGTGCAGCATGAAGAAAACAATTGGGTTGAGTGCTGTGATTTCTGTTTTGGCTTCAGTAACCAGTAGTGCATATGATAGTGAGGCACCTTCATTTGAGGGCCTGTTGAGTCCAGTTTGCAGAACCTCTGCAACACATGTGTGTTAGTTCTGGAAAAGACTAGAGGTGAGTGGTTTGTTCATCTGCTGGGCCTTGCCTACAGCATTCTACAACCATGGAACTTGGAGATTGCTGTTTCAGGATCGGCTGTTACAGTCAGCCCTGGGTGATCTGCAGTTCCCCTTTGGGGGTGCATGTGCTGTAGGAGATAATGTGCACAGAAAAGCACCTTGGCACTGGCCTGTTTTTCCTTTAAAGGTCCTGTACTCTGGTCTGTTCCTCTTACAACTTCCTCCATCCTGCTTTTAGAGGTGTGAATGTATCTTACAGACCAGGAGTGCTGTGACAAGGATGCAAGTTAACAAACAGAGTGGTCTCCCTTCCACTGACAGGGAAGGTTTCTGGGGCTTGTATGTGTGATGTACAAGGAGTGACTTTTCTCAGCACATACAGCCATGATGCTCATATCTTGTCACTAAGAGGTTGTGTGGCAGCAGATGACACATTTTGCTTGCCCTGGCTTTGTGTTCTGTGTGTTGATGTTGAAGGCAGTCTGCTGATTTCTCCTTTCTGTGTGGTTTTAGATTTCTGAGACATTGAAGCGGTTTGCGGTAAAAGTAACTACAGCCAGCGTGAAGGAACGGAGAGAGATCCTCAGTGAGCTGGGAACATGCATTTCTGGGAAAGGTAAAAGTTTTGGGGTACTGTCCTAGTTGCCGGTTTGGAGAAGAAGGTCAAAATGTTCTGTTTCAAAGGCTGTGGCAAGACTTGAAGGGTAGTTTTTGAGGGAGGGGGCTGGCAGCTTTTGGAACCTGGGTTTTGTAGGGAGTGTAGTAGTCTGGTTGTTAGCGCTGTGCTTTTTCTGGTTAGTAGTTCTAGCATCGTGCAGAAGTTTCCCATTAGATTATCACTTGTTTCCTCACTCTTGACCTGATGTTTGATGATTCATGGAAGAGAGAGGGAAAGTATGGAAGGTTTCAGATAGCCTTGATGAGATAATTGAAGCAAATAAGACAAAGAGTCTTTGTAATCTCATTGTCTGAAGATGACTGTGAAACAGCATGTGTTCCAATCCAATATTTTTAAAAATACATGTAAAATACATGAAGAAAGAACTTTTAATGTGATCCTTGCAAACCTTTTCGTAGATGTAAGCCCTTCACTGCTTTCACTTGTGGTGGGAATTGTGTTTATATTTAAGAAGTCACAGATTTACCAAGAAGTATTTTGAAATACACCCTTACAGATCTTCCAGAGGGTGCAGTGAAAGGCCTTTGCAAGCTATTCTGCCTTACTCTGCATCGATACCGGTGAGTAAATCACTGTGGAGAGGCTCTTCTATTTAATCTATCAGTATTCACATATTTATTGGTAAAGCTGGTACAGAGCGGCTGGAAATGGTAACGTGCAGCATCACATCGATGTGTGTGAGCCTGAAAGGTGCCACCCAGTTGTTAGTCTTTCCAGTTAGGTTTTGAAGAACGAGTTTTGCGATGGTTTCACACTGACCATCTTGACAATGCTTACCTTGGTTTTGTCATCTTTAATTTGAAATGAAACCTTGCATCCTGTGGTCAGTTTGCAAGAACTAATATCCATATCCTGGTGAAGGAAGAGTAACATGTCTTCCAGACACCTCTTAGACACTGTTGGATTAAATCATGGCCTGTTGTAGAGAAGCTGTTCTGAACCTGTTTTCTTCTGCAATTTGCTGGAGAACCTCAGCACAGTTTCTGTTATGGGAGAGAGTGGAGCTCTCTGCCAGAAACTTCTCTGCTTTTTGGAACAGCAGATACAAAATAACTATCAGCTTGACTGCTGAAATGAGAAAGCAGAGCTGTTTGTATGATGCTGTTGTAGTCAGACACGTCATGTTGTCAGGATTTATGATATTCATGGAGATAACATTTTTCCTCCTAGGGATGCAGCATCCCGCAGAGCCCTGCAGCTGGCACTCCAGCAGCTCGCAGAATCCCAGCCAGATGCAACAGCGAAAAACCTTCTGCAGTCACTTCAGTCTTCAGGGATCAGCAGCAAGGCTGGAGTTCCCAGGTGCGAGGAGTTGCTTTGTGGGAAAGCAGTTCTGAGTTCCTGGTAGTTGCTCTTTTGTTCAGAATGATTCTTAGATGCTGCTTGCCAGAGGTGTGAACATCTTTTTTAAAGACAAAGCTATTAATGACCACCCCAGTGTTCCACTCCTACCTCTTTCTTGTCTTCTGTGAAAGCAGAAGACTGCTGTTACTGCTGGTCAGTTTGATCTGATTTACAGTTTTGCCTTTTAACCTTCAAATCTGGGGAGATGAGGAATAAACTCTTTTATCAAGAAATACTCTCCAGAATGTTTAGAGAAGAAAATTCTCTTTCATTTGCTGTTCAGTTGATGGAATTTAAGACACTGTAGACACCAAGATAATGAAATTTGCAACTGAGCTGACACTGCAGTTGTGTTGTGGTAGCACATGGGAACACCAGCAGTTCCGAAAAGTGACTTAGGGTATTCAGCTGCTTTTAAAAAAATACCTGATCCTGATGTGGAGGCCTACAGGGACACAATCTTTACCTTTCTATCCCAGTGGCTGGTTTGTGTGCAACAGATGCTTGCTGCATATTTTCACTTGGAGGTAGAAGTCAAAACAGGATGAGAATCCTGAGGGAGCTGTGAGGCAGGATGTGTTACCTGAAGTAGAGGGAGGGGGTAAAAGCAAAAACCACATCTGAGTAGTGTGCCAGGAGGGACTGTAACCTGAGAAACTTGAGCAGTCAGAGGCTGCAATGCTCTGACAGTAGAGATGAACAGCAGATGAGAAATCTTGAGTCACTTTTGGGCACTCTCAGTTGGCAAAGAATTTAACTCTCGTTCCTGTAATGCCACTGGGAAGATCCAAAAACGGGCTTTCTTCTGCTGAGGTTTTTCATTCCCAGCAGGCAAGAACAGTCTCTCTTGTGCCTTTCACTTCTAAGTGTTAAACAGGAGCTGGAGCACACGGCTTGTGAAAAGTAATTACTTCTTTTGAACACTAGGACTTCAGCTTGTCAAGGGTTGAGACTGTGCTCGCCATGAGACGAATGACAGATGCTCTCTGTTAGCCCCTCTCCTTCCCAAAAGGGAAAGAGAGAGAGAATAAGGACAAAGACAACAGCTTTAATGACAGTAATGATGGTGTGAAATGTATACACCACCAATACAAACCCAACCACTCTGCTACCAATTACATTGCTGTCCCTGCTGATACAGATGCTGGGGAAGTCCCAGACTGGACTCAGTGCCAGACAGGAGCTGGTCAGTTTAGGGTCATCTGTCCTGTGCACTGCTCTCTGCAGGGGTGGCCTCTAACTGACTGCACCCCACCTGGCACACAGGATTTAGCAGTGTAGGACAAGTCTAAGCAAGAGCCTTTCTGCATCCCAGTTGCTGGTAGTAAATGTAATCAAGTGTCACCTCTTGTAGGAGCAGCCTCTGTCTGGACAAATCTGCTGTTAACTGCAAAAAGTGCAGTTAGAAGAGACTGAGCTGGAAAGTAAAATAGAATCATAGAACGGTTCAAATTGGAAGGGATCTTGTAGATCATCTACTCCAATCTCCCTGCCATGGGCAGGAACACCTCTCAGCTAGACTTGGTTGCTCAAGACCTCATCCAGCCCAGCTTTGAACAGCTCCACAGAGGGGGCAGCCATGACCTCTGTGGGCTTTGTGGGGAATTGGTTCCAGAGTCTCTCCTGAGTATCCTTGTACTGAAAAACTTCTTAAGATCTAGTCTAAACCTACTCTCCTCCAGTTTAAAACCAGTAAAATCACCAAAGAGAATTAGTTGAGCACACAGCAGTGTTTTTCTGTGGTAGAGTTGCCTTCCTAGGTAGTGACTTGGGCACTAATGAGTCTGCTCTGGGTAGCACGTGAAACTTAAGTACTGGGAGTTGTAGATTTACCTCATTTTCCTGTTTATACGACAGTAAGAGCAGTGGATCTGCAGCTCTGCTGGCTCTCTCCTGGACGTGCTTGCTTGTACGCACAGTCTTTCCAACACCTGACAAAAGACAGGGAGAAACATGGAAAAAACTGGTAAGTTCTGTTTGCATTGCTGAAGTATCCTTTTGGCGATTAAGACTTCAGTAGTTCCTAAGTCTTTTCTGTTGCTGAGACATTGCAGGTAGTTCTGGATGTAACCACTAGTGTCACATTAAAGTCCAGGCGTACACAGCTTATCTTCTTTGCTTTTTTTGTGTGTGTTGCTGTGTGCTGTTCAGTTGGAGAAAGCAGGAGGTGTATAAAGCACAAGAGAAGGGCAGTGTTGTACCTGCACAGAGGTGCCAGCTTACTCTGGTGTTTCCAGAGCAGGTGTGCTGGTGGTGTCTGCACAGCACAGTCTGCAGCATGGCATGGATTCCTAGTGCCTTCTGTGAAGTATTTGCTTGTGATATTCTGTCATACAGTGTCAGGTTTCACCTGCTTTAACAATCTGCACTGGCAGCCATGCTCTCATAGCACCTTGACATTTGGGTGGAATGCATTTTAAGAAGAGTTAATCTGATATAAATTGTGTTTTCCAAAGGCAGAGTTTCTAAAACTGTTAATGCATGGCTCTGCGAAGTGGAGCCTGTCAGATGAAAGCAGTGGCAGCTTCTTGGAGGAACTTGCAAGACCTAAGGACTTCTTTCTAAGGGGCTTGAGCTGGTTACTGGCATCTGATGTGGCTTGTTTGTTAAGAGTTCTCTGAGAAGTGGGAGCAAGAAGATTTTCTTTTCTGTTTCTCTCACCAGGTGGAGGTTCAGTGTTTGCTCCTGTTGGAAGTCCTGGGTGGTTCTCATAAGCAGGCAGTGGATGGGGCTGTGAAGAAGCTGAACAGGCTGTGGATGGAGGTGATGTCTACATTATGTGACCATATTCAGTAGCTGTTCTGGGTTCTGTTGTGTTAATGTGTTACTGTGTTCTTTTCTCTCTTCAGAACCAAGACCTGGTGGATCAGTACCTGTCTGTCATTCTGGGCCTTGAACCAAACCAGAATTACGCTGCAATGTTGGGACTTCTGGTGCAGTTTTGCACAGCTCAGAAAGAGATTGATACTGTCAAACAGTACAAGGTAAATCCACCCTGCTGCCTGTTTTTGGCTAATAAGTAGCATCACATCTCCTCAGGGAGAAGTCAGGGCTCAACAGACACTGGCCCTTTACATCTGCTGCCTGTTCCATTATCTGTCCATTCAGTAGTCCTGCTAACTAAACCAGTTGGGGTATGTCTGGAGATGAGGTACCAGGTACTGCCTTTGTGCTGTGGTCTGTTTTTATGTAGATGGCAAACACTCTGGCTTTCTGCCTCAACTATTGCAGGGATGAAAGGCAGATTTAGCTCTCAGTGCACCTGAGAGCTGAGGGGCAAAGCAGAGAGAACTGATCTCTGCTTGGCTGTCTTACATGAGGATGAAATCAAAACTTCTGCTTAGTGGGTAGGGCTGCCATCCAGAGGAGAGCGAGGTGGAGTGACAAGCCTGGCTTCCTGGTGATGTGATGCAATTTGCTGTTTCTGCTTGTTCAGAGTGCTCTTCTGGATTTCTACTTGAAGACCATCCTTATGAGCAAGACAAAGCCTCAGAAGCATGTGCTGGTGAGCCAAACTTAGAGCTGTTCGTGCTTCTGTCCTGTGTGCTGCATCTGCTATTGTGCTGAGTGCTTTGTTCCCTTTGCAGGACAGCTGCTGTCCGCTCCTTCGCTACATCTCTCATGCTGAATTTAAAGACCTAGTTTTGCCAACTCTGCAGAAATCCCTGCTACGGAGTCCTGAGAATGTAATTGAAAGTGAGTCAATCATCTCTGGGCATTGCAGTGTTGAAGAGCGTGAATAGGTGTTCTTTAGAGGCCTGGAGTTGTTGGGGAAGGGTGTCTCTGAAACAGACTTTTTGGTCCTGTGAGCACAGGCAGCAGGATTGTCTGGCATCTGAGGGTTAGATGTGGAGAAGCAACATTTGCAGTGTGATTCTAAGTGTCTGAGTATGTGATAGCTACTGTTTTCATTGAAGACAGAATTTCACAGCTGAGTGCTAAGAATAATCCTGAATTAATCTGTTCATTGGGCATCAGTTTCAGTGAGTTGTTTTCTTTCTGCTTCTTACCGACCCTGTCTGCTTGTGATGTGAACTGCAGGGAAGTGCATTAGAATGTTAAAACCAGTTACCTAACGACTGTGATATGCTGTTCTCTCTTCTGTCTTCAGCAATCTCTTGCTTGCTTGTATCTGTGAACCTGGATCTCAGCCAATATGCTCTAGATATTGTGAAAGGACTGGCCAGTAAGTACTTGTAACTTTCAGAGGGAACAGTGAATTCAGAATAAAGCTTTCTTCAGCTTTCTGGCTGTACCTGTAACAGCTTGACTACTGGTGAAGATGTTTTATGTGGGAGGGAGAATGATGCTGCAACTTGGAACTGCAATAGTTTACATGACAGTTCCAGCAGCTGAGTTAAGCCATGTGTAAAGCTATGTCCTTGTGTTGCTGGTTTTGTGCCCTTTGTAAGGAGCTCCTAGCTTGTGCATTATTTTCTAGGTCATCTGAAATCCAACAGCGTGCAGCTGATGGATGAAGCAGTTGTGGCATTAAAGAACTTGGCTCGACAGTGTAGTGATCCTTCGGCTGTGGAGTCGCTAGGCAGACATCTTTTTGCCATCTTAGGGGGTGAGTAAATTGTAGGATAAACTGTGGGGTTGAATAAAGGTTTAGCAGCTTCAAGCAGTTCTGCATATTGTGTTTTCTGTTGTCTTCAGGTGCCTGTGTGATAGGGGTGGCTTCTGTGTTTAGAGAAGCCATTGTCTCTTAAGTCAGCGGTCACCCATTTGTTTCTTGTTGGCAGGCTCAGAAGGGAAGCTGACGGTTGTTGCTCAGAAGATGAGTGTCCTTTCAGGTGAGGAGCCTGAGAGTCTGATTCTCTAGTGGGAGAAATTCAGCAGAAGGCTGAATGGAAGGCATCTACACTGAAGCCTTTAGTATTCCTTGCCCGTTGTTCCAGACTGGCTGTAGTTGGTGCTGGATCTACATGCCATTGTCACACTCCTGTTCAAAGAGAATCATTGCCTGCTTGGCTAACATGCTTTATGCAAGGAAGAGAATTAACACACAGTGGATTTGACATCTAGGTGTAGCAACAAGAGGAATAGATGTCTGGGCAAGAATTGACACGTGAAGGGTCATTCTTGATTGCTTTCAGATTGTGCAGCAATTGCTGTTAGTTTGGGAACTAATGAGAGTTCTGTCCTTCCAGGGATTGGCAGCCTTAGTCACCATGTGGTTTCTGGATCCTCTAGCCAAGCCTTGGCTGGAACTGTGGCTGAGCTTTTCATCCCTTTCCTGCAACAAGAAGGTGAGGTCTCTTGCCTTTATCCTAGATTTGCCAAGCTGCTTTTATCTTGAGCAGGATTTTCACATGGCCTGTTATTCAGGATAATTCTGGATTCTCACTTCTTGGGTTATAAAATCAGTTGTCCTGCTCTAATGAGCAGCACCCTGGGGTCAGTACTGTCTGGTAGAGACACATGCAATCTTCTCATGCCTCCTCATGACATTGTTACCCACTTTCTGTTTGATGTTCCTATGTATTATGGCATTGCTGTACTGACATGAGCTCTGTGTTAATTCCTAGTCCATGAAGGCACGTTGGTGCATGCTGTCTCTGTCCTGGCTCTTTGGTGTGTTCGTTTCACCACGGAAGTTTCTAAGAAGCTGGTAGAATGGCTAAAGAAAGCCTTCAGCCTTAAAACCTCTACTTCAGCTGTGAGACATGGCTACCTGCAGTGCATGTTAGCCTCTTTCAAAGGTAAAACTGTGCAGCTACGAGTGACTCTTGACTGTGTGGCTTAAAAGGAGTTAAACTGACTTTTGTTCTTCCTGGTATGAACAGATGGAGGTGTGGATTAAGAAAGATTTTGTGAGGCTGTGTCTGTTCACTGGCCTTCTTTATACCTCTCCTTAAAATCTGTTTTGCATTCAAGTTTCTATAGGTGGTTTATCCCCTTGTGTAATGGCTCACGGACCATGCTTTTGTTAGAGCTCCCAGCACACTGGCATCCTGGTTTGTGACTTTGGCTTTTGGAATCTTAAAATAAATTAAGTTGATGTGTTTGAAATGAAGATCTTGAGAAATTCTAAACTTGCTGGTGATCCTTTTGAGATTTGTGTCTGGTGCTGCTGTCCCCTTTGACTTCAGCTTTTCATCCTTGGGTCAGTAGGGGTTTTATCTCCCTGTCTTATGAATGCAGTGTGAATGCAACAGAGGGAAGACATTTGCTTAAGAGATCAGTAACTCACATAGGGACTTTCTAAACCCAGGTATGAGTGAAATTGCAGTTGTGCATTTTCCTGTTGTAGCTATCAGGAATTGTGGTACTGTGAAGGGCTGGAAAAAATCACTCTGAAAACAATGTATATAGCACAGGTTGGTGGTCCTGACAGTGACACCAGTATGGCAGAGCTGAAGCTGCTCCTGCCAGCTATGGGCAAGGGGGACTGTATGTGATGTGTGCAGCTGTTCAGGGGATCAAGGTTCAAGATACATTCCAAAAGAATTCTTTCTCCTCTGGAACAATGACTGCCATTGCTCTGACCTACCGAGTGAAACATCCAGCTGGGATTTGGTGTCTCTGCCCACTGTAGTTGGAAGTAGGTGATCTGTAAGTTCACTTCCAACCTAAACTGTTCTATGATTTTATGATTCTGTGACTTAAAATAGAGATTCTAACTCTTACGAATTTATGGGTAACATAACTGCCTGTGAATACTTAAAATGTAGAAAATCATAGGTAGTCAGTGTCCCTTTTCAGTGTTTCATGCAAGGTGTTGATTTTGGAAACAGGAGGAACACCTAGCTTGGTTTCTGTGGACACAAAGGTCAAAGATCAGAGGGTTTCCTTGATATGTGGATGTTTGAAATACAACACGGGCTCGCCAGGAATTTACTTTCCCTGTCTTAGGGAAACATAATCTTTGAAGCCAGACTTCCTGTGATTTGAACCCCTTTAGTGTAACTGAATGAGCATTTTCTTTTACATCCCATGAACAGAAACCTGTATTGAGATGGGGCTGCTCTGTCTATGAGAAGAGGTCTAAAGAGATTAGCATCCAGTTTTCCATAGTTAAATGATAATGGTGCTTGGCAAATACTCTGGGAGATCCAGTATGTGGTTCGTTCCTTTTCTTATCTAACAACAACGGAAGAACCTTTGATACCCTTGTGGAGTAAAGTGCAAAGGATCTTTGACTTCTGTGTTTCCTGTCTTTTTATGTCTCCTCAGGTGACACCTTATTACAGGCAATGGACTTGCTGCCACTGCTCATCCAGACAGTAGAAAAAGCAGCATCTCAAAGTACTCAGGTTCCCATGGTAACTGAAGGAGTTGCAGCAGCTTTGTTGATCTGCAGGATGTCTGTAATTGAGGGACAAGCTGGTAAGGTCACAAAACATCCAAGACTGACAGACTCTGAGGGTTAACACTTTTTCTTGATGCTGTGGATGAGATACTGTTCCTTAATCTGTGTTACTGTTCCTGCATGGAGAGTCACTGCCCTGTTGTAAACTGGGGAAGGTTTTACTGCCACCTCTCTGTTATGGCAGTGAAGAACTCTTGCTTTCCTATGGCTTTGCAGATTGCAGTTTCCATTTACTTAGGGTGATATTCCCCTACACTGACTTGAAGGCCTTACATGTTAGGATTTGGCTGGTATTTCTACAGGCTGTCTTTGGAGATCTGGAATTCTGTCTCCTGTTAGAGGGGATGTTATTAGTCCTGTCCAAACTTAGTACATCTGCCAGTGTTCTGCCTGTCAAAAGCCACACACTGCTTCCCTCTTTTCCTTTGCCCTATGAAAGGCAAGTTGGTTTGCAGACTTTACATTTCACAAATGTAAGTCAGAGAGAAATACTTTTGTTAGCAGGTGTGCTTAGTGCACGCTGATCTTTCCAAATGGGAGATGAAAGGCTTTAGAGTTGAGGACAAGTGAAGCTACCAGTAATTGGAGTGATTTCAGAAGGCAGAATTGTGCTGTATGCTGTGTACACTGGTGAGTTCTGACTTTGAGACATCCTTGATAGACATCTGTTCCTTTCCCAACAGAGTCTAAGCTGAGTGGTTTCTGGCAGCTGATTCTGGATGAGAAGAAACAAATTTTTACATCTGAGAAGTTCTTGCAGTCTGCCTCAGAGGAAGGTAAATTGGCCGTAATTGTGCATCCAGTTGCTGTGTAACTGTGTTATTTGGTACTTAGAAGAGCTAATGTTGCCATTAGCCCTGTTCTCTGGTCCTTGGAGGTCTTGTTTCAGATACAAATGAACAGCATACTGTTTCAGAAGTGCGTCTGGCTAGTTGCAGTCAAAACTTGACAACGAATTAATTTATTTCTTAATGAAGCCAAGCTATCAAACATATTGTGCATGCTGTAGAAGTCTTTCCAATGGAAAATGTGTCTTTGTGTGGCCCCAGTCAATAAATTGCAGCCAATCTGAGGGATGTGGAAAAGCCTAAAATGAAGAGTAAGATGAGAAAAAGTAAAATAAGGCTGGAGAAGAAAGCACGCAGGTGACAATCTTGAGATAGGTGAGGAAGAGTAATAAAAGATAGGAGATCAGTTGGGTTATGAGTGTCTCTATGCTCTGTTTAGTTGTCCTGTGCTTTAAGATTATTTGAAAGAAAACGGAATGTACTAGAAAAGATTGCTGCCTGCTTTTTAAAAATGAGTTCTTTAGTTGTTTCACTGAGATGATTTGTATTCTGTACAAACCTTTGAAGAGGTAAAGTTTTCTAGATGGGAAATAGTGTCATTTCTGTTTTGCTTCTGGCAATCCCTGGTTACTGAAGGCAATGAGTGTATCTGTTCATCTTCCCTCATGAGCTGCTGATATCCAGTGTGATTTGGAAAATTTTATATTGCCCCCTGAGGATGTTGGATCCAAAACCTAATGTTGAAAGTGAATAGTGTCATGATTTGTTACTGGCTATTTAAGGAAAAACATCTAGCTGACCTGCTTAACATCCCCAAAGTGGCTGATGCTTGAATGTTGTGATTCCCCTGGACCACGCTTAATTCAGGTTATAGCCCACCCCACTCTTCAGGGCTTTCTGTTCCTGCTTTTGTAATATGGTTGGATCACAAAATTATTGAGGCTGGAAATGATCTCTGAGATATCCAGCCCAGCCCATGACCTGCCATCACCACAATCAGCCAGACCAGGGCACTAAGTGTCACATCTGGTCTTTTCTTAATTACCTCCAGGGATGGGGACTCCATCACTGCCCTGGGCAGTCCATTCCAGTGTCTGAGCACTCTTTATGTGTGGAATGGCTTCCTAATATCCAACATAACCTTCCCCTGGTAGCTTCAGCTCCTGCCCTCGCATCCTGTCACTAGTTGCCTGGGAGAAGAGCCTGACCCCCTGTCTACAGTTTCCCTTCAGGTAGTTATAGAGAGTGATAAGGTCGCCCCTGAGTCTCCTCCAGGCTAAACAATCCCAGCTCCATCAGCCTCTCTTCTTCCAGTCCCTTCCCCAGACTCGTTGCTCCTCTGGACCCACTCCAGCTCCTCATTATCTTCCTTGAAGCGAGGGGCCCAGAACTGTCCCCAGTACTTGAGGTGAGGCCTTGCCAGTGCTGAGTACAGGGGGAATTAATCCCAAGTCCTGTTGGCTACGCTATTCCTGATACAAGCCAGGCTGCCACTGGTCCTTTGTTCTGCCTGGACACGGTGCTGGCTCATATTTGGTTGGTTGTCAACCAATACTGCAAGGTCTCTCTCTGCCAGAGAGAACATTGATGTACAAACCAAAGGGCCTAGTGACAGCTGAAGTTCAGAAGATGGTTTAGAGTCAAATAGCAAGGCTCCTGTTGAAATACTTGTATGCACTTGTGTGTGAATCCAGGGTAAGTTCTACTGTCACTGCAGGCAGAGCTCAGCAATGAGCAGTACGGATGCAGCCAGCATGGTGCTTGGCGTTTGGTTTGCTCTGTTGACTTAGAGAAAACTAGACTGCACTTAGTGGTTAGGAAAATTCTAGCAACATTTGTATGAAATCGTTGTCCTGTGTTAAGTCTTGGCAGGTCTGAGTTCGTTTCTCTTCAGCCTCAATGAAAAGATTATGCAGAGGCTCAGAGTGGGTAGATGTGCTGATGTGCCTCACTCGCTGTTTGTTTTCAGCTAAAAACCTGTGTTTCCTTCTGCGTCTCATGCTGTTTTCAATGTTTGTCCTTTCCCACAGCCATGTGTACAGTGCTGCAGCTGACCGAGCGCCTTCTCTTGGATCACGCACAGCGGCTGCCTGAGAGTAAAGTTCAGTACGTACCGTGTACTTGCTGCCATGGATCTGTGTCTGATCACTAAATGTTACTGTGGGCTGGGGCTTAGTAGAAAATGTTGAACTCTGTGCTTTTGTGTGCAGTTGGTTTGCAGAGCTGCCTCCCTTGCTAAACCTGTTGTTTCTCTGTTTCCAGGCAGTATTACCGTGCCCTCATTGCAGTAATGCTGAGTCGGACCTGGCATGTCCGAAGACAGGCCCATCAGACAGTTAAGAAGCTCTTGTCCTCTCTGGGAGGGTACAAGCTGGCCTATGGGCTCTTGGAGGAGCTGAAAGTGGTTCTCAGTTCTCACAAGGTGAGCCATCAAAGTAGTCTGTGCTTAGACATGCAAACACCTGTATGCTGCCAGTCACCTCCCTACCCTAGATTTGTGTTGACATACAGCATGGTATGAAGAAAAGTCTTGGCAGTCAGGTGAAGTCCACAGGGACCAGAAGAAGGGAAACATCACGCTCATTTTTAAAAAGGGTAGAAAGGAGACCCTGGGAACTACTGACCTGTCAGCTTCACCTCTGTGCCTGGCAAGATCATAGGACAGGTCCTTCTAGAAGACATGCTAAGGCACATGGAGGACAGGGAGGTGATTTGAGATGAGCAGCAGGGCTTCACCAAGGGCAAATCCTGCCTGACAAACTGAGTGACTTTCTGTGATGATGTAACTACATCATTGGACAAGGGAATTGCTATGAGCATCATCTGTCTGTGCCTTTGGCACAGTCCCCCCCAGTGTGCTTCTGAGTTGGACACGAGCAAACAGTGTGCCCTCAAGCCCAAAAGGCCAGCTGCAGTCTGGGCTGCATCAGAAGAAATGTGGCCAGCAGATCCAAGGAGGTGGTTGTCCCCCTCTACTTCCTCTCTTTGGTGAAATCCCACCTGGAGTCTGGTGGGGTTCTGATGTCATCAACACAAAGTGAACATTAACCTTCTGGAGTGGGTTCAGGAGAGGGCCACAAAAATGATCAGAACAAAATGATTGGAACACCTCTGCTATGTGGACAGGCTGCACCAGTTGGGGCTGTTCACTCTACCTGGAGAAAAGATGGCTCTGAGGTGACTTTATTACAGCCTTTCAGTACTTAAAGGGAGTCAGCAAGAAAGATGGAGAGGAACTTTCTAGCCGGACAAGAGGTGATGGTTTTAAACTGAAAGAGGGGAGATTTAGAGTAGGTAGAAGGAAGACACTTTTTACAGTGGGGTTGGTGAATCACTGCATNCACCAGTTGGGGCTGTTCACTCTACCTGGAGAAAAGATGGCTCTGAGGTGACTTTATTACAGCCTTTCAGTACTTAAAGGGAGTCAGCAAGAAAGATGGAGAGGAACTTTCTAGCCGGACAAGAGGTGATGGTTTTAAACTGAAAGAGGGGAGATTTAGAGTAGGTAGAAGGAAGACACTTTTTACAGTGGGGTTGGTGAATCACTGCATAGGTTGTCCAGAGAGGTGGTGGAGGCCCCATCCCTTGTGACATTCAGGGTCAGACTAAAATGAGACTCTTAAGCAACCTGGTCTACTTGAAATGCTGCTGCTTACTGCAGGGAGGTTGGACTAGATGACCTTTGGAGGTCCCTTCCAACCCAGTGCATTCTGTGGTGCTCAGATGGTTATACACTATTTGTTACATATTGCTGATTGGTGTCTGTGCTGTGCTTAGCCTTCCTTATATACACAGAAGACTTATTCAAAATTACTTGGCAAGAATCTGCAGTTTTCCATGGCCTTCTATTATTTCGATTCAAATTTAATCCCTGCTGGAAGACCCAAGTGCTTTCATTCCTTCTTGGTATCCTAGTTCTTTAGCGCTGACTTACAGCTGAGGCTGCCTATTTAAATCAGATGTAATATAAATACTTCAATAGCTACTGTTATAAAAAGAAAGTAAGAAGAGGAAACAATGAATGCTCTATCACGGGTCATAGTGCTAATACAGCACTGTGTTGGGTTGCATAAGAGATTGAATTGCATTAGGTACTGAG
This sequence comes from Upupa epops, assembly GCA_013397515.1. Lineage (NCBI taxonomy): Eukaryota > Metazoa > Chordata > Aves > Bucerotiformes > Upupidae > Upupa > Upupa epops. Next base: position 589,338 of record VZRI01013395.1, read on the forward strand.
GCTGGGACTTTGTGAGAGGTCTTTCCCTGTCACAGATGAAGCCTGAATAAAGTATACTGGGTAAAATTAGACTGCAGAAGTTGGGCATACTGTTCCCAGCCAGCTGGTTCAACCTTTGCCAAAAATGATCATTTTAGTTTTATTTTAAAAATAAAAATACTTGCCAAGTCTAGCATAGTCCTCCATTCCTTGTTTTTCTGTCACTGTCGTCTCTGTGCTTCAGTTCCGCTGTTCTCCTTTATCCCTTCTTTTCTGTGAAAGCTTTGGGTTGTTGGTATTCAATGTGGTGTTACTGCGGGGAAAGGTTGATGTGTTGTGTTAATGACATGTTATCCACTCAGGTTCTGCCTCATGACATCCTGATGGTGGAGTCCGGAGAGCTATCAGAGTTAGGAAAGACATACGTTCCTCCCCGTGTGCTTCTTGAGGTGCTCTGTGTCATCTCAAATGTGGCTGGGCTTGATGTGGATTCCCTTGAGCCAGAAAAGCTGGCACTGGAGATGCTGCTGGTGAGCCACCATCCATCAGTAGGTGAGGGCATAAAACCACTCTCATGGCCACCATATGGGTTTTTTAACTTACCTTTTTGTTCCATTGTATTGACAGCCTGCTTCATATTTATTATGCTTGTTTTTTCTTCTTACTAGTGGCAGTGCAGCCGGGTCTTTGGCCAGCCCTCCTCGTCAAGATGAGGATAGATCCCAAAGACTTCATTAGTAAACACCTGAATGACATATTGCCCAGGATCACTGCCTACACTCCAGAGAACCAGGTGGTAAATGTCTGTTTTCCTTCTCTTAACTTTGTGATACTTGGGAACAGGAGAGTTTTCTGGAGGAGTTAGGTACTAACTGATCTATAAGGAAGGTACATACAATGGTTCAGGTTGGAAGGAACCTTCAAGATCATCTACTTCCAACCCCCCTGCCATCAGCAGGGACACCCCCCACTAGACCAGGTTGCTCAGGGCCTCATCCAATCTGACCTTGAACACTTCCAGGGAGGGGGCAGCCACAACCTCCCTAGGCAACCTGTTCCAGTGTCTCAGCACCCTCATTGTGAAAGATCTGTCTGAAAGTGGGGAAAAGGCACGTTCAGAAAAGAGAGAACTTCTCTAGTGAGAAGGAGCTTGGATTCAAAGGGGAAAGAATGTACCAGCAACCAGGTGTAATTGTAAATAAGAGTAATGTATCCACTGAACAAGGAGTTAGGGCTGCCTCACGAGAGCATGCTTTGTGGAGACAGCTTCAAGGAATACTGATAATAACGGTTTTGCCTTTGTTTTCTTGATAGTCATCTATGAATGCCGTGGGATCTCTCTCTCTGCTTTCACCTGGCAGAGTGCTCCCGCAGCTCATCAGCACTATCTCGGCATCAATGCAGAATCCAGCTCTATGCCAGGTTACTCGAGAGGAATTTGCTATCATGAAGACACCAGAGGGAGAACTGTATGACAAATCTATAATACAGAGGTGAGGCTTTACAGGCTCTTTTCTCTGTGCTTGGGGATTGATTGCTGCTAACATCTTGCCAGTGGATACCTGGGTTTGTCAGATGCTCTTGCTGGACAGGAGTTCCAGATTTGCATGCCTGGATCTCAAGCCACAGCAGTGCTGATTCTTTTTTCCACTTCTCCTTCTCAGTGCTCAACAGGATAGTATGAAAAAGGCTAACATGAAGAGGGAGAACAAAGCTTATTCCTTCAAGGAACAAATCATTGAGCTGGAGCTGAAGGAGGTGAGTTGCCAGGAACAGGAAAGCCAGTTTGGTCAGAATCTTCACTGTCTCATCTGTTTTCTTGTGTGGCTTCTGGCATATGGGTACAGGTACTTCTTTGGGTATCTGATTGCTGTCTTCTCTTGTCTCTGTGTGGGTAGGTTTCTTTCATATCTGCATTTGTATCAGTTTCTGTGGTATTCCCTTTGTTTGTGAACATCCTTGCTAGTTGATGATAATCTGTTTTTCTCTCTTCATCTGTGGTTCAGTGTGTTTCGTGCAACTTTTCCAGAGACAGTTGTAAATAGGTGCTTCAGTCTCATCACCATCCGGCAGTTCTGTTCAGTGTAGCCACAGCAATGAGTGGGTGGGAGAATGTGGTGAAAGGAAGGGGAAGTGCCAGGTTGACTTCTTTTATTAAGAGTGGGCTTGTGTTTGCTCTGGGGATGGTGAGGTGCGTGTCCATTGCAGAAAGAACGGGACAGCTCTTGTTAATGATACCAAATTAATTTCCAACCAAACAGGAGAGAAATAGGTAGCAGTATCCCCATTACAGTGGGACACTGGGGTGTCACTAATGTGCTGATACCCATTTTGTCACTTCAGAGTCACTGACTTGGAAGAGTATTCTGATAGTGTTTTTAAACTAAATTGTGAAAGACCCCAATGTGCCCAACTTTCTTCTCTGCCCAGTTGAAGGGATGGTGTAAATAGCTCTTGATTTCAATAACATCCATGGCTCTCTACTGCAGGAAATAAAGAAGAAGAAAGGAATAAAGGATGAGGTCCAGCTGACTAGCAAGCAGAAGGAGCTGATGCATGCCCAGCTGGAAAGGGAGTCTCAGATAAGAAAACGGCTGAGGGAGGTAAGGTTTTAACGGTTGAGGGGTTTTTTTGCTGACTCTGCAAGTAATTTTGATAGAAGGAGTGGCATAGACAATATTTAGTAGTAACCTGTTTATTTCTTTAAATAACCATTCAATTTAACAGCTTGATTTTTTTCCCCAATGCATTTTTCATGGTAACCTTTTGAAACAATTCTTTTACAGCTTGATAATGAGCTGGAAACAGCCCTGGGACTCCTTGAGGCTGTTATAAAGAGGAAGCCTCCTGGTCTAACTCAGTACATCCCTGGTGTCATTGGATCCTTCTTGCCACTTTTTCGATCACCTTTGGCAGCTCCAAGGATTAGGGATCCTTTTCTTTCCTTGGCTTCTTGTGTCATGCCTGCTCGACTGAAAACCTTTGGTTAGTAGTAGTGTTTGCTGTTGCTGTTTAAAGGGCAAGTGAAAATCTTTGCTCTTTGCAGAAATCCTTGCTCACTGCAGAAAAATCACCTTGGAATAGTGCTTGGGGAGAAGACTATGGTGTCCCAGAGATCCTACTGCTGGATGGGACTGGAGAATAAAAAACCAAGGAGTTGTCAGTTACTCTGACTACCTCTTAGTAGCACTTGCCACAGTGGGGCTGTGCAGTGTGTGGAGGATGTGAGTGTAACTCACCTATGTAACTGTTGTGAAGAAGGGTGTCCCATGTAAACCTCAGGGCTGTGCTTGCTTCTCTGTGCCTTATTGGCAGCCTGGGCTGCTGCCCAGAGGTTTTTTCTAATTCTTGAATTTGTGTTCCTGGGGATTTTTCTCTCAAGAGAGACTTGGTTTTAGTTCTCTGACAGAGTCTTTGCTCTTTCATACCAGGTACGCTAGTGAGCCACGTGACCTTGCGCCTGATGAAACCGGAATGTGAATTAGATGAATCCTGGTGTCAGGAAGAACTGCCTACTGCTCTGAACAGAGTTGTTAGCCTGCTGCATGCCCACACCATTCCTAACCGAACAGGCAAAGGAGAACCAGGTAGAAAGCCCTGTAGATCACCCTGACTCGTCATGTTCCCCAGGAACTCTAAGCATTTTTAGTTTAAATGGTTTGTAAAATATTTTATAGGTAAGACTTCATTTTATCAATCAGATAAGTCTCTTTCTCTTCAGCATTAGTTGTAGAATTGATGTTACAAGTACAGAAAGCATAGAAATTAAATAACAGTATTTTTCCTTAAAGTAGTTCATTCAGGGAATGCGAGTGAAATTAAGGTGAATCTTTGCCAAGGACAGTTCCTGCTTTTCAGCATCACTTAGCTTAAGTGATTCAGTGAGACTAAGTAGAGACACAAAATAATTGCTTGTTATCTGTGATCTCAGCTATGAAGTGCCTGTGGCCTCTGCTTGTTTGCTCTGTAATGCTGCAGTTCATGAATATTTTATTCTGGCACAGTTGTTTGTTCCTGCTCTCTACCACAAAGGCAAGCACCACCGTTTTCACAGTGCTAGAATATGCTCTGGGATATAGAGAAACTTTAGCTTCTCAAAAATTCCACACCCTGCTCCCTGCCCTGGGTTTGTTTTAATTTAGATCGTTTTCGGAATCCTTTTCATGATGAGGTGCACAAGAGCCTGTTCCACAATATTGAAGACAACAGTACTGAAGAGGTAGGGTAGGTCTGCTGCCTAGTGATAGAGGTGCTTCATACTGGCTTTGGAGTTGTCTGTCATCTAGGTCAGTCAAGAGCTGCTCTGGTGGATGATGTATAGTTTTTTAAAATAAATTTTTAAGTAAGTGTAGGATTCCATTTGGTCCCTTACCCAGTAGTTCAGTTCTCTTAGTGTTCTGCTGCCCTTAGGTCTGCAGTTGTGGGGCTGTGGAACATGTAACCTTCACAGCTGAGCTGTGGCAGCTAACCATGGTTGAGCACCACTTCAATGCTGAAAATCTCAGTGCTAGTTCAGCATCTTCAGTATGTGATTTATTTCCACAGTCAGTGCAAGTTCTTCAACATCTGGAATACTTTTCAGGCTTATTTCCAGACATGAGCACAAGAATTCGCAACCCTTGTCCTTCAGGTTTCCATACAGTGTTTCATTAAGTGAATATCTGATTATTTTTTATTCTCTTCTGCAAGAGAAAGGAAGTAGCTTATGTAGCACAAATCATGTTAGGTTCTCAAATAACTTCATCTAATTTTCAGAGTTCTTTAAACTGTAGGCTTGCAATGTTACTCAGTAGAGGTTAATGTTAAGGTTACCTTGAGACCTAAGTGGGGCCATACCTCATTGTAATGTACATTTATCATTCGTTGCTGAAATGCCAAGATACATTCTATAACCTTTTCTCTAGCAATCAGTACCAGCCACTGTGTTAACAGAGCATTTAACTTCTCAGATAAAGCTTTCTTCCTCCTGCTGCATGTGGAGGGACAGTTGCTTAAGCCTAAAAATAACCAGTCAACAATTACAAAGAAAAAGCTGAAAATCAAACAGCTACTGAGTAAACAGTGAGAAAACTTCCCGTCAGAAATGGAGAGGGATTTACGGAAGCTGTTCCTGTTAAATAGTTGGGAGCTCACACTGTTTGGTATTTATTAATTCTCCCTTGAACTTCTTTGGCAGTGTCTGTGCCCTAGATAAGCTGACTAATACTGCAGTATTGTAGCTGCAGTGCTCTTTGCCTGCGTCTTAGAAATCGAAAATCTGGCTTCTCTGACAGCACAGGTAGGATGTAGAAAGCAAACATTTTCCCAAGGTTTAACTGGAGGACTGGAAGAAGTATTTGTTATGTCCCATGGCCAAGCCCCTTTGAGAAGGAAGGACCAAGATCTTGAACAGCAATCTAAAAGCCTTCATTTTTGCAAGGTGGGAGAGGAGTTGGGACTTGTACCAGAGGAACCTAATTCTCAAGGATGCAGCTACAGACTAGAAGGACAGGTTAGCTAGGTTGGAATTTACAGGGAATGCAGCTAACGTGTGGACTACTCCTTTGGAACAAGCAAGCTCTGAAAGTTAATGAGTTGAATTGTTTCAGATCCTTGTGTGGCTCTTCCTGCTCAGAAGTAAATTTGACAATTGTTAGATGTTACTCTCCGTTTAGTTTAACTCCTGTTAGTACTGGGTGTGTACACACAAACTCACTGCCCTTTAAAGAATAGATTTGTTTCCAGCCTTGCTTGTGTGATGGATTTGGTTTTGTGTCCCATCTCCCTTCACCTGCAGGTGTTTCTAGGATAGACAAAACCTCAGTTTAGTTCAATCCACTGGAGTTGTTTAGATTTCGTTCAGTGTGTGTTCTGCGCTGTTGAAGCACTGGAAGTAATTTGGAATCCTAATGTTACTGTAATTAAAGCCAGCAACTTTAATTAAAGCAAGCAACAACAAATTAGAATCTTAGAATCATTTAGGTTGGAAAAGACCCTTAAAATCATCAAGTCCAACCATTAACCTAGCACCACAGTGCTAGGTGTCTCTGTTGAGGTCATTCTATTGCTGCAGTTAAGTGGCAGAGGCTAAACAGGGGGGCCTGGCTGTGTGCGCTCCTTTGAGCAGGCTGAGGATTATCTGTGTGGGGTAAATCCAGAGACACTTGGGACAGTGTCCTCTAGACTGAGTGTTTCTAGGACACAGTACTTAGGCTCACATAGCTTGTTTGTACAGAAGGCTGAAGCTGGCCATGTCCATCATGTGCTTCCAAATGTGCCTTTTTACACCAGTTGATGTTAAAGACAGCATCACAGTATTTGGGAGAGTAACAAAATCAGTTACGCTTATGGGATTGTTCTTCTTGCAGGTGCTGCCCCATTATCAGCTCCGGCATTTTCCTTGGTCTTTCCTCTCCTGAAGACAGCTATGACTGAGACACCTCATGACAGTGAAGACAAGGAGGAGTTTCTGGTCAAGATTCTGCAGATCCTTACGGTCCATGCTCAGCTGAGATCATCAGCTAATGGCCAGGCTTTGCTGGTGGATGAGGTGAGAGCTATGGGCATCAGATGACCTCCTTCACCAGTCGTTCAGATGAAGCCTAGGCTGAGACAGCTGCTGTGTAAAGTGGGCAAAGCAGATCCATTCTGCCAGTTGAAGCTGAAAATGTCAGATGTTTTCTGTCACGGGTTTTAGTTACCTGCCCTGCCCCAGGTGGTAATTGTGATTTTTATAAGGAGTGTCATACACAGGCAGGGTATTTATTTTTGAGTCACAAGATGTACAAGACATAATGCTTTCTCTTCATACTTTCTGCCCACAACCTTCCAGAATGGCCCAGAGTTGCTGCCCCGGAGGGATATGCTGGTTCTACTGACTCAGGTGATAGGAACAGGTTCTCCACGGTTACAGGTGAGTCTTTGGCTTCATAACCACAGTCAGGGTTCTGCTGAAGTTGCATCAGCATCTGACAGAGGGAAATACACCTGGTTTAAGTCTCTGAGGCTGGTGGTTGATTCCAGTTTTCTCCTATGTTTATGGCATTCTTCTAGGGACAGAGTGCCTGTATCTTTGTTCCTGGGCACTTTACTGCACCAAACATATTCTTCAGTTTTTCTCCAGGTGATATTTTATTCCTTTTTTAAGATCCTGCTCTGTCAAAGAAGTTCAGTAGTTGCTCCCCAAGTGTTTGTTCTAGGGGATGAGACAGCAGAAAGGTAAAAAACAAAAGGCAAAGAGCTGGACTGAACTCATCACTCCTGTTTTTGTCACAAATCCTAGTTGCTGTTCTTTGAGAATACCTTCTCTTGTGATAGCACCCAGGCCCAACCCTGCCCTTGCTCTGACCAGATGCCCAGCGGCCTAAGGTGGCAGTGGAATCTCTCATACTTATCTGTGGCATTTTAGGTTTTGGCTTCCAATGCGCTGACTGCCCTGTGTGCAAGCAGCAGCGGGGAGGATGGCTGTGCCTATGCAGAACAGGAGGAGATTGATGTGTTACTTCAAGCCCTGCAGTCTCCGTGCATGAATGTTCGAGATGCAGCTCTTAGGGTAAGTGGGAGTCTTTCAGGGTCTTCCTGAATTCCTCAGTTGTTTGGGAGGTGAATCTTCTCCAGCAGTGATGAAGACAGGCTTCAGCTGTGATGCCAGTCTTTGACAGTGTGTCTGCAGGAGAGCAGTAATGCTCTAACTAATTCTCTTTGTGCTAGATTTGTTTTGCAAAAAGAAGTACTCTGGGGTTTTCCACACCTTTGTTTTGTTAAAACAGGTGTCATTATGACAACTAAACACCTATTCACAATTCCATAGAGCTTAGTCTTAAAAGAGAAAAGCTGTCAAAAAGCCTCACCTGACTATGGTGGCCGCAGTGTTGTTTGAAAGCTGAGGAACAACAAAAACCCCTCCAAACCTAAGGGTGCTTAGTTTTCTTTGCTCTTAAATGGATTTCAGCTTAGCTCACCTTGAATGGTTTGATTCAATGATCTTAGAGTCTTTTCCAGTCTGGGTGATGCTGTGATTCTGTGACCTGGCTTCTCTGTATTGTGAAGCAGAAAAGACTGTAGTCACCAGAGCACAGCCTAGTGCTTGCAGCCTGCTTATGGAGCGCTGCTCTTTAGTTTCACCATCGCATCTATTAGCAACAGGCAGCCCTTGAGCTGCGTGGGTAGCATGCTCCTCAAGCTAACGTGAATTTTGACACTCCCAGTCACTGAGAGTTTGACTTGGCAAAGGTTCTAAGTGTTTTAAAGTGTCTGTTTCTAAAATCAGACCCTTCCACTCATTGTTCTATAAACTAATTCAGGGCCTGATGGAGCTACAAATGGTTCTGCCAACGCCAGACAGTGATGAAAAGCATGGACTGAATCTGTTGCGTCGCCTCTGGATAGTAAAGTTTGATGTGGAAGATGAGATTCAGAAACTGGCAGAGAGGTAAGAGTTCTTCCTGGCTGACTGAATTGTGAGGGAACCTCTCTTCTCAGTTTATGGAGCTCCATTGGCAGGGGCTTTGCCTCCTGCAGGTGAAGGGCACCTTTGGGTCACCCTGATGCCTGTGTGTAGCTGTGGCTTCTCTTGCTTAAGAGTGAAAAGTCTCCTCTTCATGTCTGCTTCAGATTGTGGGAGTCCATGGGTTTGGAGCTGCAGCCTGACCTCTGTTCTCTGCTAATCAAAGATGTCATCTACCACGAGGAGGCAGTGCGACAAGCAGGTGCTGAAGCACTTTCCAGAGCTGTAGCTCAGTATCGGAACCAAGCAGCAGAGGTCATGAATAAACTTACAGAGATTTACCAGGAGAAGCTCTACGTAAGTACTCGGTCTGTGGGGCTGTCAGGTACAAATTTGTGCTGTATTTTGTCTTTGGATTTTTCCCATACTCTTAGCTAGTGGTATCATACCTCTGTGCAGTGCCATAGAAATGGCATCACAAGAATGGCTGATGGTAGTCTGTGTGAGTCCCTGTCCTTGGAAAAGACATTCTGATTCAATTTTTTCTCCTTCCAGAGGCCACCTCCAGTTCTTGATGCTTTGGGACGCGTGATATCTGAATCACCACCTGACCAGTGGGAAGCAAGGTACAGTCATCTTCAGACTGATCTCATCATTTCCTGTGCATCCAGATGACACGTTCTAGATGTTTATGTTAAGTTCAGGTAGCAGGGAAGTGAAGGAACAATAAAGGAATAAAGTAGATGCAGTTGCATTGACTTGCTGGTTTCATGCTTCCTTCTGGTAGAGAATATTTGTGACCCTTGAGCAGATTGGGTGGACCAAGCTGGAATGCTTTCAGTTGTGTCAGACTCTTGGGTGCCATTGTCTCTGTGTCCTGATAAGAACAGAATCTTCCCTTCTTACACTGATTTTTGTCTTATCTTACCGTATTCCTACCCCTATATGGGTAATTGATTGTTTCAAGAGCAACAGTAGGACCCTTAATGAACTGGACAAAGGCCAATTTGGATAATTACTTTTCGTCTTCTTATGTGCCCTATGTGGAGATCATCTTGTTCAGTTCCTGGCTTAAGCTAATCTTTCTGTAGTGCAGATGCACCTTGTTGTAAAGCTGTTGTATTTCAGCAGTAGATGAAGTGATGCTGATGTCTGTGTCAGCCCAAGTGTCTGTAATGCTTAATTGGGATAACAGTCATTATAGACTGAAGGGTTATTGTTCTGGGAACCTGCAGCATGGGGTTACATAAAGAAATGCAAGGAAGTTGGACGCTCTGAAGCTCTTGAGTTTCATAAGGGTTGTTTCCATTTCTTTACTGTTGATAGCAAATGTGATTGTGACCTCAAGCAAATTCTGTTCTGCAAAGTCAGTAAGCTCACAAGCTCATCTTCCTTACAGGTGTGGCATAGCCTTGGCCCTCAACAAGCTCTCACAGCACCTGGACAGTTCTCAGGTGAAGCCCCTCTTTCAGTTTTTCGTGCCAGATGCCCTGAACGATCGCAGTCCTGAAGTCAGGAAGTGCATGTTAGACGCGGCTCTTTCAACGCTCAACACCCACGGCAAAGTGAGTCTGAATGCTTCTCTAGCAGTGGAAAAAAGTGGGATGAAGAGGGAGGTAGTGTGCCAGAGCCTGTAGATTCCTTTAATTTTTTTTCTTGGAGGTGGCTGATATTTGGAATAGCTAAAACCTTTCATGTGGGAGGAATTTTTGCGTGCTTAGAGTTTTCTGTGAGTGACTAGTGTTGACCTGTAGCCTGACCAGTGGGAAGCAAGGTACAGTCATCTTCAGGCTGATCTCATCGCTCCCCGTGTATCCAAGTGAGATACACGTGTATCCAAGTGAGATGTAGGTATTTACTTACTAGTTTAGGCAGTGGAGAAATAATGTTTCAAGAGCAGCAGTGTGAACTGTAATGAACAGGACACTGTCATCGCAATAAAAGGGAAATAGTGCTGGATTCGTGGTAGACAACTGCAGTAATAACAGTAAAATCAGACCCCACATCTTTTAATCCTGGGACAGTGAGATTTCCCTTAAGGCCTCATGTAAAGAATAACATGAAAACTTCCTGAATGCTGGCTTCATTAAACTAAAACACTTCAAGTAATTCAGAAAACTGAGGACCATCCTCATCACTAGCCCTTCTCCAGCAGCATTAAATGGGGAATGTGTGAAGGGAGTAAACTGCTTAGCTTCTGAACTTATGTGTGCCAGTTACCCCTGCTGGCGAGCCCTTCTGAGCTCAAGTCTGTTGGAGTATTTCTATATTTTTCATTCTTTCTGTTTCTTAGGAAAGCGGGTTGAAATGGGGTTTATTTTTCTGTTGTTGTCCCTTTGCAAACAGACGAAGCCAAAGAGCAGGCACTGAGATTTAGGGGAGCAGTCTTGCCTAGTAGTTTGCATTGCTTCTCGCAGGATATCCTGCTGGCAGGTTTGAACCATCTGACTTTTAAGAGCTAGCTTTTCTGTCTAGCAGGAAATAGTTGTTTGTCTGATGCGATGGCTCAAGGTTTGATGTGATGTGACGCAGTCAATGAACTGTGAACGCAGTGCGATTGTTCTGTTTGTTGGCTCAGAGAAGAACAGATAAGTCCACTGAGCAGAGCAATTGTCATTCCGAGTGGACTCTAGTGGCAAGTTCTGTGGTTTTGTTTTTCAGGACAATGTTAACTCTCTCTTGCCAGTGTTTGAAGAATTCCTGAAAAATGCCCCTAATGATGCCAGTTATGATGCTGTCAGGCAAAGTGTGGTCATTCTGATGGGTTCACTGGCAAAACATCTGGACAAGAGTGACCCTAAAGTGAAACCAATTGTTGGCAAACTGATAGCAGCCTTGTCCACACCATCGCAGCAGGTAGGTGCATTGGTGGAGGAGTTGTTCTGCTTCCACACAGAGGCAGGTTAACGCTTTGCTATTTCTAGGGCTGTGAGAGAGATGAAAAATGACTCAGGTGACAGAAAGCTGTTGTGTGGGTGCAGTCTAGAGGGAAGTTACACTGGTATGAATGTTTTGTGGTCTGATAACTGGTGGATTGTTTTACAGGTCCAAGAGTCAGTAGCTAGCTGTTTACCACCACTGGTTCCTGCAATTAAGGAGGATGCAGGAGGAATGATACAGAAGCTAATGCAGCTGCTTTTAGAGTCTGATAAGTATGCTGAGCGCAAAGGTGCAGCTTATGGGCTGGCAGGCCTGGTGAAAGGCCTTGGCATCCTTTCTCTCAAGCAGCAGGAGATGATGACCACACTGACAGATGCTATCCAGGACAAAAAGAACTTTCGTCGGCGTGAGGGTAAGGGACAAAAGCTTTTCCTCCCAAATACTTTGTATTTCCCTTGTACCTACTACCATTGTGGTCAGATGAGATGGTGCCAGAACCCCCGTGCTTGGTTTATCTCCATCTATTTTATTAAAGTTTGCAGAGAATTGAAATGGGGAGGTGTTTGTCATGAGGCCATAGGTTGTGCACTGCATCCTAAAATCTCTCTCTTTACACTGAGGTGGAGAAAGGTTTCTGGTCTAAGACAACTTACCTGCATCCAGCCCACCTGTTTTCAGAGGCAGGTGTTGTCAGGGGGCTTTTTGCTCCCTTTGATACTAGGGTTATTTAGACTAGAGAAGAGGAGGCTGAAAGGCGACCTTATAGCTCTCCACAGCTACCTGAAACGAGGTTGGTTGCAGCAAAGTTGGTGCTGGTCTCTTCTCCCAAATTACTAATGACAGGGTGAGGGGAAATGGTCTTGAGCTGCATCAGGGGAGGTTTAGATTGGATCTTAGGAAGAAGTTCTTTCCTGGGAACGTGGTGGGGCACTGGAAGAGGCTGCCTGGGGGGGTGGTGGAGTCCCCATCCCTGGAGCTGTTAAAAAGGTAGGTATGTAGAACACTTTTCTACAGTATGTGTTTGGTTCCAGCTGCTCCAGAGGGGCTCTCAGAGCCTCCAAACCAGCTCACCTAACCTGAAATCTCCACCACAGCACTAGCCACAAATGCTTAGAAGGCAAGACATGGCTTTCAGTGTGGTATTTGAGAGCTTTTGGAGAAATTCGACAGAAATTAGGCAAATGTTATCTTTTCCCATCCTCTGATGATCCTTTTTCTTTCTTTAGGGGCTCTGTTTGCCTTTGAGATGCTGTGCAGCATGCTTGGCAAGCTCTTTGAGCCCTACGTGGTTCATGTGCTCCCTCACTTGCTGCTTTGTTTTGGAGATGGGAACCAGTATGTGCGAGAGGTAAGAAGCCTTAAATCTCTGAGAGCTCAGTGTTAAAACAGAGCTGGACTGAGTAAGAATACTGTTTGTATCAGGGCAGATTGAGAAGGTGACCTATCCCTTGGGATACCGCTCATAACAATGTGATCTTTTTAATCATGAAAGCATTTAGTTTCATTGGCCCTTAATTGGTGCTGCTTGGCTAGCTGCATCATTGTACTGAGACACTGTTTGACATGAGGGCTTTGTTCCTGTTGGGGCTGCAAGGAAGGAGAAAAGATGCATTGTGACACAGCTTGTGAATGTTCTCTTCTCCTTGCAGGCTGCAGATGACTGTGCCAAAGCCGTGATGAGCAACTTGAGTACTCATGGAGTGAAGCTGGTTTTGCCCTCACTTCTTGCAGCACTAGAAGAGGAGTCTTGGAGAACTAAAGCTGGTATGGGATAGTGCCTGAATGACATGGTGGAGAGTAATCCTCCCTTCCTGTCACTGTCATTCCCCTTTGTTTATCTCTTCACCCTACAGATGGCTGTGATAGTTTGTTGTCTCATAAGGGGCTATAGAAGTTGGCAGCTTTAGAGATGCACATGAGTTCCCTGACACATTTGAGCAACTGTTTTTCCCCCAGCAGATTCAAGGGTCACTTTTTACCCCCCCTATCTTTATAGAAAATGTACTCCAGGAGCTGAAAGTTTCTTCCCCTACTTCTTTCCCTAGTATCAAAAAAGAAAGACAAGACAGAGCAGCTTAATGCATTTCAGCCACTGTGTGTGTTCTCTTACTGGTGAATGTCATCATCCTCTTCTCCATGCTGTGTTGCACTTAGTCTTTATTGAGCATTTTTGATTTCTTCTTGTGTTTGCCATGCACAGGGTCAGTGGAATTGCTGGGGGCTATGGCGTACTGTGCTCCCAAGCAGCTCTCTTCCTGCCTACCCAATATTGTGCCAAAACTGACGGAGGTGCTCACAGACTCTCACGTGAAGGTGCAGAATGCAGGGCAGCAAGCTCTCAGACAGATTGGCTCTGTCATCAGGAATCCAGAAATCTTGGGTAGGTGCTGTCCGTGTCTCTAATGTCCTGACCTGACCGTGGTTTATAATAGGAAGAGTTGTGTTCACAGCATTTAGGATTAAATGCATATTTTTGTAGAAATGAGACTGCTAGAAAAGTGTAGCATGAAAGCTTCACAGCAGCTCTGCTTCAAGGCTTTTTGAATGTTCCCGCCTGTTTTGTCCGCTGATGTTAATAGGGTTTCATCTGGCCCTATGCTGCTAGTTGCTTTAGAAGGATCTGAAGTGTTCCAGGAGAGGACACCTGCTCACCCCGTATGTTTTACATACAAAACAAAGTCTTGTCTTTTTCTTTCTAAAAATGTTCAGCAATCGCTCCAGTTTTGTTGGATGCTCTCACTGACCCCTCCAGGAAGACTCAGAAGTGTCTCCAGACTCTGCTGGATACCAAATTTGTCCATTTCATCGATGCTCCATCCTTAGCCTTGATCATGCCCATTGTTCAGAGAGCTTTTCAGGATCGATCCACAGACACCAGGAAAATGGCTGCTCAGATAATTGGGAACATGTACTCTTTGACTGACCAGAAGGTACTGTTCTATTTCTTTTTTATTCACTCTCTGTCTGTATCCTGTGTTTACTGTGCCGGAGATAACAGAGCAAGCACCAGATAGAATTTGAGGATTTTGCTGTTAAAGTAAACACTGTTAGAATCCATGCAGCTTCTTTAATTAGATGTATGTAAATGAACAGATAACGGCTGTGAAGACAGTTCTCAGGTGCTTAGGACTGTCAGCTTTGTACTTTGATCTTCTAGTTATTATCAGATCTATCCTTGCAAAAAGGTCTTGTAGCTTTTATCATATAAGAAATGTCATAACAAACAAACAAGCCAAACCAGTACAGTGAAACAGAGATCAGGTGCTTACAAATGGATCCAGGGTTGTTTGAAAAGTGTTTGTAGAAGCTCACTGCAGGCTGAGGACACCTGTGTTGAATTTTTGTGGGATAATCTCTACCTTTAAACCTTGTGTAAATGTTAAGGGTGTTGGATTTTCCTTAGGAACAAAGTATGGGGCTGTAAGTGAGCATCAGAATGGTTCCACGTGATCTGCACTGAGCTACTGTTGTTTCTTGGTCTTGCAGAACAATTCAACTTGCTTATTTGTAGAATTGCAAAGGCAACTGATTAAACTCTCAGGATATTAAGGATGATTCTAAGAAAAAGGGGCTGAACGCCCCTTACATATAGGTCACTTACGTTTCTTTCTCATTTTCAATCCAGTTCTTACTCTTTGGGTTCTTCGTTTCAGGATCTAGCTCCTTACCTACCCAGTGTGACTCCTGGACTGAAGGCATCTCTCTTGGATCCTGTGCCTGAAGTAAGTCTTTCATACAATCATAGAATCACAGAGGGGTTTAGGTTGGAAGGGACTTCAGAGATCATTTAGTTCCACTCTCCCTACCATGGGCAGGGACATATCTCACTACACCAGAGTCCCATCCAACCTGACCTCCCCTGGCAACCTGCTCCAGTACCTCAGCACTCTCAGAGTGAGGAATTTCTTCCTGAGATCTAACCTGAATCTCCCCTCTTTGGGCTAATTGAAACCATCCCCCTTGTCCATCACTAAAGTCCCTCTCCAGCTTTCCTGTGTTTACCCCCTTCAGGTACTGGAAGGCTGCCGTAAGATCCCTCAAGAACCTTTTCTTTTCCAGGCTGAACAGTCCCAGCTCCCTTAGTCTGTCTTCATAGGATAGGTGCTCTTGCCCTCTAACCCTTGTTGTGGCTTATGTCCTGTTGTTCAGCACTACCCCCAAGTTTTCTCTGCAGGGCTGCTCTCAATCACATCATCTCCCAGCCCTGTTAGTACTGAGGATAGATAGCCCTGATCCAGGTGTAGGACTTTACACTTGACCTAGTTGGACCTCATGAGGTTCATACCACCCCACTTATTCAGGTTACCCAGGTCCCTCTGGATGATGATGGCATCCCATCACTCTGGTTTATTGATGCACCACTCAGCTTGGTGTCATCTGCAAACTTGCTGAGGATACCCTCCATCCCAGCTGCCTGTTTCACTGCTTTTAACTCCGAATGGTTTGCAGATCACTATTTCTCTTGTCTGTTAGGTGCGTACAGTGTCTGCGAAGGCACTGGGAGCCATGGTGAAGGGTATGGGAGAATCATGCTTTGAGGATTTGTTGCCATGGCTGATGGAGACACTGACGTATGAGCAGAGCTCAGTGGATCGATCTGGTGCTGCTCAAGGTAGGGACAGCTGCATCTGAATACTGAGCTTAGGCTTTCTCTTATTAAACCAGATTAACTCCTTGTTTCTTGTGTAGATCCACTCAGTTCCCTGCTGGTTCTTTTGTCCCCAGGTCTGGCTGAAGTTGTGGCTGGTTTGGGGGTAGAAAAGCTGGAGAAACTTATGCCAGAGATTGTAGCTACTGCCAGCAAAGTAGATATTGCTCCACATGTACGAGATGGTTATATCATGATGTTCAACTACCTGCCAATCACCTTTGGAGACAAGTTCACTCCCTATGTTGGTCCCATCATTCCTTGTATCCTGAAGGTATGTAGCAGAGGCCTGAAGCTGTATTTATTAGAAGATAAAAAGAGGCCTCCAGTGTATTTGAGCATCATTTCTCATAATCATGGAGAGACTTGTTCAGCATTGCTGGATTATAAAAACATTATGAAATTATAAAAGAATTTAGAATACAAACACTTTCTTCTTCTAAGGTACCTGCTTGCTGGTTTTTGTTTGTAGTAATTTTCTTTCCAGAAGTTTCTGCATTCTCAACTGTCTGGTTCATTCACTTCTCATGTCTGAGAGAGTAACTACCATCATTTGTTTATCCTCCTGTTGGTTTTGCAGATTGTCCTGAAAACCCCCGACTTCCATGCTTTTCTCTCTTTGTTCAGGCACTGGCAGACGAGAACGAGTTTGTGCGGGACACAGCCCTGCGTGCTGGCCAGAGAATCATAAGTATGTATGCTGAGACTGCCATCGCGCTTCTCCTGCCACAGCTTGAGGATGGCCTGTTCGATGACTTGTGGAGGATAAGGTAAGGAATAAGCATCTTACCCACAGCCAGTTCTCTGCCAGTGCTAAATTGCCATGGTTTAGGCTTTTTGTTGCTCTTCAAGCAAATGCAGAGACCTCCTGAAAAGCAAAAGCAAGTGTCTCTTTTTGCTTCTTGATTTGAATGTGATGCCTTCTAGCACTGACTCTGCAAAGCCCCACCTTCTGCCCATCAGTACCTTCCCAGTACCTACTCGATCATGAGTTCTGGCCGGGACTCTGGAACACACTTCCACAGCAGCTGATGTGGCAATATTTAGCCTTCATACATTGCTTTTAATTTTTCAAAATGCTGAAAAATGGAAGTCACTGTGTGTTCCTGTTCTGCCCCCCATGGCAGTGTGCGGTGGAGCACTCACAGCCAGTTGCAGTTGCGCAAAAATACAGCTCTTGTCAGGTGACAGCTGGCGTGCTCTTGTGCCCTAGGTGAAGGTCTGTTAGGTTCTGACAGACATTGGCAATGCCTTGTTCCTTTTCGGAGTCCAGGCTATTCTGTGATTCATTGCTTCGATATGGGAATTCTCTGTCAGCTCCTTCCAGTTGGGAATTCATTCCTTCCCTTTCCCTTGATCGTGCTTCTCCTCAGTTGTGTAGGCAGACTGATGTACCTGTCAGCCCATGCAGCATTTCAGGACAGAACTGGCTCTTTGCATTGCGTTTGGTTCACTGTGCAGCTGACATTCTGTCATACTTGTGGTGCCACCTGAGTGCCCTGTTTGTAACACTTGGCTTGCTCTCGTTGCCAGGTTTAGCTCAGTTCAGCTCCTTGGAGATCTTCTGTTCCATATCTCAGGAGTCACTGGAAAAATGACCACAGAAACTGCCTCCGAGGATGACAACTTTGGAACAGCTCAGTCAAACAAGGTAAAGCTGTTCTTGTCTGCTGTGAGTTTTGTGGGGTTCAGTTGTTTTTCATTGAAATGGGAAGCTGGCTGGAAAGAAGTGTTGAATAAATGTGTGTTCTGCTCTTTTTGTAAGAATGAGGAGTGGATAAGTCAATGTCCTGATGTTTCTTTTCAGGCTATTATTAATGCTCTTGGAGTGGAGAGGAGGAACAGGGTGCTGGCAGGGCTGTACATGGGCCGTTCTGACACACAGCTGGTCGTGCGTCAAGCCTCCTTACATGTCTGGAAGATCGTGGTCTCAAACACTCCTCGCACACTGCGTGAAATTTTGCCAACCCTCTTTGGCCTTCTGCTGAAATTCTTGGCCAGTACTTGTGCAGATAAGCGAACGGTGAGAAATGGAGTGCTGTGGCTGACCGTATACACTAATTCCTGAAGAGAAAGGAGAACTCTTTCCTATAAATCTCTCCAAAACTGTCATCAGTTTAACTGTTGACAGCATTAGTCTGTCTTGAGTTCTCTCTTTGCTGAGGGCAACTGTGATGGCAGTAAAACCATTTTTCTGTGGTTATTTCTAATGTTGCTACCACGCCTACTGCATTGGCTGCACTGTGAACAGCAGTTCATGCTCAGAAGTTAACATCTGCTCACAGTTCACCTTCCTTAATGTTGATGAATTCATTTCTGGGGACAGGTTGCAGCACGGACATTAGGAGACCTTGTCCGAAAGTTAGGAGAGAAGATCCTTCCTGAAATCATTCCTATTCTGGAAGATGGACTGAGGTCAGACAAGAGTGATGAGAGGCAAGGAGTCTGCATTGGCTTGAGTGAGATAATGAAATCCACCAGCAGGGATGCGGTAAGTTGCACGTGAAAGATGAGGTCTTCAGTTTCTTTGGTATTAATGTTGCGATGCAGATACCGCAGTTGAGACAGAATAAACCAGCTGGACCTGTTTTAGGGACTGAATTCAGGGCTTATAACTACCATCAGCTGCTGTTCTGGTAGCTGTATGCAGCTGTGTCTGTTACCAGATTTAAAACGTTGCACAGTTCTGACTTGTATGAGGTAGCATCATAGAAACCATCCACTGGGTAGCTAAGGCTACTGCAGATATTTGTGCTGTTGAATTCTCGTTTTCTTTCAATGTCCTTCATGCAAACAGCAGTTTAGTTTCAGTTGTGTATGTTCTGCATCCTTAGCTAATTCATCAAGATGTGTGTGTCCGTAATGCTTTAGATTATTCTGTAATTTCTCCTCTTCAGGTTCTGCTTTTCTCTGAGTCCCTAGTTCCTACAGTGAGGAAAGCACTCTGTGATCCTCTGGAAGAAGTCCGAGAGGCTGCAGCTAAAACCTTTGAACAGTTGCACTCCACAATTGGACATCAAGCTCTTGAAGACATCCTGCCCTTCTTGCTGAAGCAGCTGGTGAGCTTTGCTCAACTACAGTAACAGCCTTGTGGGACAGGTTTGGAATAATTAGCTCAAAGGGGAAGCAGGATTGTAGTGGAAGAACTTCCAGGGATGGCAGCTTTGTTTTCTCTCCTCCATGGAGTCATTCTGACCATTGGTAGGGACGATCCTGTGGCCAAAGCACAGGAGTAAGACTTTTGCTGCATGTGGACCTGCAGGGGAATTGCTGTCATCAGCTGCGTCACCCTCTTCGAGCACCATTCCTGATACGGGGAATCTTTCTGACAGGACAGAAGAGCTTTGTGTGGAGTTTTGCTGTATAATATGAGAGTGGCTTTGGATAGAAGGACTTGTGGGGTAGTTGTGTGAACACAGGGGAAATTATCACTTGAAATAGGGTTTAGCTTTGCCTGTCTGTTTTTAACTCTTTGTAGGATAATGAAGAGACAGCTGACTTTGCAGTGGATGGTTTGAAACAAGTTATGGCTGTCAAGAGCCGTGTGGTGCTTCCTTACTTGGTGCCAAAGGTACGACAGGAAATACATTTTAAACTTCAGAGCTGTGCTTTCTCCTCTGCTCACTGCCCGTTTTCTGTTTGCCAAAAGGAAAAGAGTGGCTTGAAAGTTTCTTCTGATTTTATGTACAAAACGTTGCCATTCGGGTTGTGATGCGTTTATTGGGACATTTTTCTTGTCGTAGGTGATTAGAGATTATTTCTGAAAAGACTTGCTGCTTGTCTCAATTCCTTGGTGTTTTTTTCAGCTGACTACTCCCCCTGTGAACACCCGTGTGCTGGCTTTCCTGTCATCGGTGGCAGGGGATGCTCTGACCCGGCACTTGGGTGTTATCCTGCCTGCTATGATGTCTGCACTGAAGGAGAAGCTGGGGACCAGTGAAGAGCAATTGGCAAGTAGCATAGCTCAGCTCTTTATTATGACAGCTTGCATGGAGATAGAACTTCGGATTTACTTCCCAGCACAGAATCTGTGCTCTCTCGATTCACAGATTGCGTGTTTGAATTCAGTGCTTTAGCTTCTTCAGGATGAGTCTTTTTGCCTGGTGACATATTGCGAGTTGAAAAACATATGCTTCCCAGATCTCTTTGTATCCATATAGGGGTCTCTTTGGCCTGCAACAAGATGCAACTCTTGGTTTACTTATTCGTGGAGACTTGCCAGAGTGTCTACTTAACTTTGTATTTATTCTTGGTAGAGAGGAGTGGGAGATCAAAGGGCTGATGGAAGGAATTCTCTAGTTTTGTGTGCAGCACCTCTCCTGTACCACTTTCCAAAACATCAGGTGTTCTCTAGTGTCCAAGTACCAGGAGCTATGATGGAGGATAGACATGTACCTAAGTTAGTGAATCAGGAGTGTTTGTTAGTCCTGTCTGTGTGCTGTAAATGTCCAGTAGCTCAGGTACTAGCCCCAAGTCTGCTTGAAGATATCTAACGTACCCACAAAGAACTAACTAACTGTTATTGAGAAGACCCACCATCTCCAGTGGGTAGGTAAGATGGGATGGACTGAGCTACCCTCATTTTTCTGAAGTTAGCCCTTCTGCACTTGGAGAGTGACCTGTGCTGCAATCAGTTCAGTAGAGTTTTTGGTCACTTGTTGATTTTGAGAGCTGGTTATGTACTGGTCTCTGCTCCAGGACTGAATTGAACCTTTGGTGTGAGCAGCTATTCAGTGAGAAATGATAAGCATGTGGGATATGTTGTAAGGGAATGCTTTGTATAACGTGGGCAAACATGGTGCTAGATCTGGCTTCATTCTGTTTGAGAGTTATCATCAAGTTAATGTGGACTCTTTAGGAGATGGCAAATTGCCAGTCTGTAATCCTGTCGGTGGAAGATGATGCTGGGCAAAGAATTATAACTGAAGATTTACTGGAAGCTACCCGCAGCCCTGAGTTGGGAATGAGACAGGCAGCAGCTGTCATGTTGAATATCTACTGCTCCAAGACAAAAGCAGACTACACTGGTCATCTCAAGAGCTTGGTTTCAGGCTTGATCCGTCTGTTCAATGATACCAACCCCGTCGTTCTGAATGAGAGCTGGGATGCGCTGAATTCTATCACCAAGGTGAGGGACAACTTAGAAAGGTTACAGTGGTGATGCCTGGCAAGGAGAAAACAGGGATAGCTGATAAAATAGTCCCACATATAACTGTTTTGTGTATAAACTACTTTTACTCTTGCAAATGCTGCAAAGATGTGTGAATTGTAAGATGAGGTTGACTCCAGCTCCATGAGCAAGGAGACATTTTCTCCTGGCTGGTTGCTAAGTTGCCTCATCTTTGTCTTTCAAGTTGCTTCATCTTTGTCTTCTTTGCCTCTCTTCTGCAGAAATTAGATGCTGGGAACCAGCTTGCTCTTATTGAGGACCTGCACAAGGATATCCGGATCGTAGGGAACGAGGCCAAAGGCGAACACGTGCCAGGGTTCTGTATTCCTAAGAAGGTAAAGTATCAGAATGAGCGTGGAGTGTCACAGCCACAGGAACCCACCTCTTGGGGGAAGTGATTGATGTGATCTTACAGCTATTAGAAGCAGTGACTGGACATCCCAAAGTGGTCTGCTGGAGAAACATTTTGTAGGTGACTGCTGCTCTTGAGCTTCCCTGCAGATGACTCCTTGTGATTAGATCTTTGGTAATTCAGTTATGAGTGGAAGTCATGGTTGCGTGGTTGTGGGGGAGTAAGGCTGGACTTGTGTGCCAGACTTTTCTGTTTTGAACATTCCTTGGGCCACCACTGCTTTTCTCATAGCAGCTGGCTCAGGAAGGTGTAGATGCATGAAATCAAACCAAATAGAAGTAGCTCTGTAGATGTGGAAGCAGACAGCTGAGGTGCAACAGGAAATTGAGAGAAACAGCGTGATGTAGTAAGTTCTGACTCTGCCATCTGATGTCATAGGTCTGTGACATCGTAAGTCCTGACTGTTATGTCTTCCACTGTGACATCATCCTGTGTTGTCATCATGCTGGATTGTGGTGTCTCACATCTCAACTGTGATGTCATGTGACTCAGTTGGACTGTGATGTCATAATTCCAGAATGTGACATTAAAAGCCTCAACTGGAATGTCATCTGACAGCGACATCATCATTCCCAACTGTGATGTCATCTGACTTCCACTTGGTTGGGCAGTGGTTATAATTACAGACTGTGATGCCATCAGTTTTGAGTGCTGTGTCCTCTGACATGCTAAATTCCATCTGTGATGTAATCTGTCTGTGACGTCAAAATGTTGTAATCCCTGACTGTGATGCCATCTCACTATGGCTCAGTTGGTCTGTGGTGCCATAATTGTGGACTGTGACATCGTAAGCCCTAACTGTGATGTCATTAAGCATAAGGTCATCAGTTGGTGGTGTTGTAAGTCCCAGCTGTGATGTCAGTTGACTGCAGCTCAATTGCACTGTTACAGAGCTGGGCTATGAGGTCATAGGTTTCAACTGCAGTGTCATACTCTGAAGTCCTAAATTGAAACAGTGATGTCATATGATTGTGACTGTGTAATACTGGAATGTGATGTCATTGTGCATCTGCTGTATAGTGGGAACAAAAGTAAGGTGTGTATTGTTTGCATCTGGGCTTTTGAGCTTCCTTACCTGTTGTTTTTCTTGACAGGGAGTTACTTCCATACTCCTAGTGCTGCGGGAAGGTATTTTAACTGGAAATCCAGAGCAGAAGGAAGAGGCAGCAAAGGCCTTAGGGCTGGTTATTAAGCTGACTTCTGCAGAAGCTCTTAAACCATCTGTAGTGAGCATTACTGGGCCACTTATTCGGATCCTGGGAGATCGCTTCAGCTGGAACGTCAAGGTGGCTCTGCTGGAAACGTTAAGCCTTCTTTTGGCTAAGGTAAGATTCACAGTGGTTGTGGTTTGTGAGCGTTTCCCATGGTAACCCTCAGAAATACCTGTTGCTCTTGCAAACACAAACTCTGACTTGGTAGTGAAACATTTTTCAGCAGCATCACCCTTGTGTTTCAGAACAAAGAAAATAAGATCAGATTTGAGAAGGTTAGAAGCTTTGCAGTAGAGTATTGCTTCCTGCTTTTCCAGTTCTGGTGGTGTGTTAGATTGGAGTAAGGGCTACCTGTGATAACAACCTGCTGTAGAAGAGGTTGTGCTGTGTTCAGGCCTTGGTTTCTAGCCCCTGTTGCAGACTCGACTGCGTCACTTTCCCTTCTTTCATCTCGGCTGCAGGTTGAGATTGCTCTGAAGCCATTTTTGCCCCAGTTGCAAACAACCTTCACTAAAGCTCTGCAAGACTCAAACCGTGCTGTTCGCCTTAAAGCTGCTGACGCTCTCGGTAAACTCATCGTCATCCATGTGAAAGTGGATCCCCTCTTTACAGAGCTGCTGAATGGAATTCGTTCCAGCGATGACTCTGCCATCAGGTAAGCCAAAGGTGGTGTCTTTCTGCTTGGCAAGGATGAAAGAAAGGGCTTGGATGGATGAACAAACCACCCAATTCTGGGAGTAAGATGGATGTAAGAGTGAAAGCACTTGTCAAACAAAGAATAGGGATGCTAGAGACTTCCTGGTCAGAAGCTAGGCTGTGACAGTGTATCAGGGGAGCATTTCTCCCTTGCATAAATCCCAGCAACCTGCTGCAGACCACTTTCAGACCTGAAGTAACGCAGCTCTTGTTGTAGCCCCAGTGCACAGGTCCCATGGAATTAACTTCCTGATCATTTTTTAATGTTTGAATAGTCAAAAAATATTTACACTGAGGCATAAGGACACAAATCCTCTGGTGTAGAGTTTTATCAGTGCAGAGAGCGTAGCAGGCTCCTAAACTGTAAGGCATATGGTTCTGACTGATGTTTGAAAAGCTGCTGGAGTTACCCAGAACTCAGTTTCTTCTTTAGAGTGAGGGGAGAGGCAGTGTCTGACTGTAAGTTGTCATCACTTCTAGGGACACAATGCTGCAAGCTCTGCGGTTCGTAACAAGAGGAGCTGGTGCAAAAGTAGATGCTGCAATTAGGAAGAATATCAGCACGGTGCTTCTGGGGATGCTGGGACACGATGAGGTAGGCACTGCTTGCCAGCTGCTACGGATCCCCAGTTGAGACAGTTTTAACCTTAAATTTAAAACAAGAACTCTCTAAGAGATTATTTTCTAAAATAACTCGTCTGCACAAAATCCCTGATGACAGAGCACAGAAAATGTAAAGCATGTGCGGGAGGGCTGTAGGTGTTGTCTGCTTGGACTTTGGGAAGGCTTTTGACACAGTCTCCCACACCGATCTTCTGGACAAACTGGCGAAGCATGGTTATTGATAAATGTACCCTTCACTGGGTTAGAACGTGGCTGGCTGGTCATTCCCAGAGCTGTGATTCATGGGGTGAAATCGAGCTGGTGACTGGTCACAAGCAGTGCCCTCAGGGCTCGGTTTTGGGGCCAGTCCTGTGTAATATCTTTATTGATGACCTGGATGTGGGGATTGAGAGTCTGAAAATGACACCAAATGGTGGGGGAGTGTTGATCTGCTCGAGGGCAGGAAGGCTCTACAGAGGGAGTGGGGTGGGTTGGATTGATGAGCTGAGGCTGAATGTCTGAGAGACAAGAAGGCCAAGTGCTGGCTCCTGCATTTTGGTTACCACTACAGGCTGGGGATGAGGGGCTCAAAAGCTGCCCAGCAGAACAGAACCTGGGGGTGCTGGGAGACAGCTGGCTTCATCGAAGCCAGCAGGGTGCCCAGGTGGCCAAGAAGAGCAACAGAATCCTGGCCTGGATCAGCAGTAGCGTGGTCAACAGATGCTGGAATAGGTCCAGAGCAGGGCTACCAAGCTTGGGAGAGAACCAGTCATCTGAGGAGAGGCTGAGGGACCTGGGCAGGTTGAGTTTGGAGGAGGCTGAGGGGGGACCTCNCCATGTAGCCACGGTGCTTCACACCCTGCTCAAGTGGCAGCATGGAGGGGGTCAGGTTGTGTTTGTCAGTCTCCCAAGTATTTAGATATTTGTGGGTGTGGGGATGGTTGGTCTTGGTGATCCAGTAGGTCCTGTCAAACCAGGATTATTCTGTGATACTGTGGTTGGGTGTTACTAAACTGAGTATCATCTTTAAAATTGATCTTGTTGGAGTGGTGTTAGCTGCAAGTTGGGTGTAAGAACTAGAGATCCCTCCACAGTCACTGCTAGCTCTCACAATCCATGAATTTAATGTTGCCTTAGCAACCGTGTATGTGCGTTTGACCTGCAGCTCCTCACAACATTTTTGAGGCAGCTCTCAAGGCAGGATTTGCTTTTCATCTGGAGTACTTTCACCTTGTATGTGCACAAACGTGTGCTTGCTGGCCCCCAGGTGAGCTTCATCACTTAGTGCGAGAAACTGTTCAGACAATGGCAGGTTTTCCTCCAAGAGCAAGGTGGTCTCCAAGTTTACATCTCCATTTACGGCAGGTAACAGCAGTATCACCTGTGAGTTTAAGCCTCTAATAACATCTTCCTTACATTTTAATCTGGGCAACACAGCCGTGCAGCTGTTGGCATGCTAAAACAGGAGAAAGGAAGAATTGCCACTGGATAGTAAGTTCAAGGGTGGAGAGGAGGAGTGATGGGATATGGTCACTTAAGCCACAACAACAAATAATTGAAAGTAGTACGAGTTCATGACAGAGCCAAGCTCGTAGATGCTGCTTTCTAGGTTGTAAATCTAAACTTAACAGGTCTTACAGCGATGAAAGTGAACGTTTTAGCACTTACCCAACTCACAACTCAGAATTGATGTCAGGCCTGTAATTCTGCAGTTTCTGCTAGCTTTTTGGCTGTGGATTTGGTTCCATTATGTGCAAGGAGCCTGGGGAACTGACACAAATCCACGTGTAGGTGTGAATTAGTGTTTATTTTCTCTTCTTGTTTCATATCATCCTCTGTCTCCTGCTCTTCTTGCTCTGTGTCTCTCATGTGTATTAAGCTCAATGTTACTCTTGCTTTCCTCGGTAGGATGCCACCCGCATGGCCTCGGCTGGCTGCTTGGCTGAACTGTGTGCATTTCTGTCAGAAGAAGAACTCAGTACTGTTCTCCACCAGCACTTACTGGGTAGGTGAAGCTGTTTACGGTGACTGGGACTATTCTGAAATCTGAGGAAGAAACCTTCTTAGCCTTCGGCTCAGGAGAACTTTGTGGTGGATTATTTAGGTTCTTTGCCTTAAACCTGAATTTCTACTCTGTAGAATCCCTGGTGCTTTCCTTTGCAGTTCATTTGTAGAAATCACTGTGCGTACACATCTGTATGTGTCTGTACACACAGTGAATGATTTGGACATCATTGAGCACAGGGTGCTTGTAATGTGGAGTTACCCATGCTGTTTCTGGATTAGCTTTCAGATGAGAAGTGCCGGTGTGGCTGAATGAATGCTAAGGCTGACACAGAGAAGATGGGAGGTGACAGGATGTTCAGGCAGGGTGAACTGGAGGGTCCATTCCACCTTTTCTGATGACACTGTGACCTTAGATTAACTTAAGCTAATTCAGGGCACATTAGATGGCTTCAGATGCTTTCAAAAATGAACTGATTTTACTCTCCAGGTGGATAAAGGTGTGAATTTCATAGAAGCTCATAGTGGGTGGGAGTGCTACAGGTTTACTTTCCACTCTGGGATTAAGAAAAGAATGTGTTAGCTGGTTTCAAATTACAGATGACTTTAACAACTTTATTAGAATCAAAGCTTGGGTAATTCTGATGCCAAGCTTCTTCAGGAACTACATGGCATGGGGAGGGTCACATGCAACTGAGACCATCAGAAGTACGGGGGCTGAACAGTAAAGAGTCACTTGTTTGTATCTGGTTTCCATGCCTGCCCACATGCTGCTCTTCTTTAGTAGAGGTGTTGCCTCTTAGCTCTGTTTGAACAGCTTTGGGGAGGAGGGGAGAAAGCGAGGCATTGCTTACGTGCTGCTTGTTACTTCATTTTATGGATTTGACAAACTGGCAGAAGCTTTCTTGGATGAGGAGGTATGAATAGCAGGAGCGTTGTGACTGGTCTTTTCTCTCATTTGCAGCAGATGTCTCGGGTATTGACTGGATGGTGAGACACGGGCGAAGCCTGGCACTCTCTGTGGCTGTAAATGTTGCTCCTACTAGGTTGTGTTCCCCCAAATACTACAACAGTGTCCAGGAGATGATCCTCAGCAATGCCACAGCTGACAGGGTAAGTGCTGCCTGGGAAGGGAATGGATTCCAATGCAAGTGCTTGTTAGGAGCAGATTCAGAAGGTGCTCGGGCTCTCTGTGTTACCAAACACACTAAAAATTCCCTCCTTCCCCTCATAAAACTCTTAGATGCAGCTTTTATAGTGAAATTACATGACTATTCAGATTCTGTCGAGTTCTGATCTCTGTGGAGACAGAGATTACGTCAACTGCAGAGTAGCTTTCCTTGGGCATAGGTTATGTTTCTGTTTCCCCAGTGAAGTTCTCATTCATGGGACAGGTTTACAAGCAGTGCAAATACTTCGTTTTAGGAGGAAGATTTTGACTCTAAGGTTGAGTGAGTAATTTTGGTGTAGGGAACACGGGAGCTTTGTGGGACCTGCCACCTTGTTCCACATGGCTTACATCATGTTAGTTTTTTCATCATATTATCCAGTCACATTAATCCAGGGATTTCTTGCTTTTCATCCTGTGATTTTTATGGAAGATCAGTTTTGCTGCTGCAGTAGTGTGAGCTGGTTATAAAGGCCGTAGATCTCTGCTCTGCTAACACCAGTTACTGTCTTTCTGTTGAAGATTCCCATTGCAGTCAGTGGCATCAGAGGGATGGGCTTTCTGATGAAGTACCACATGGAAGGAGGAGGGAACCTGCCTCCCAAACTTTCTAACCTCTTCATTAAGGTAAAACTTCTATACCTGCTATTGCTCTTGTGTGATCTGAGTCTTTGCTGGAGCCAACTCATATGTGGCTTTCTCAGTTCAATGGCTATGTGGTAGCCCAGCCTGAGAACAGAAGGCTCAGTTGCCTTATTTTGGGAAACTCTAAATCCCCTGATTCCTGAAAGTCCTGGTATCCAGAGAGAATCACTTGAACACAGAGGAGCTGTCAGGTTTGTAAGCTTCCTAAAGTCAAAGGGCCTTTATTAGAAAGGCACCAAATACTGACTCTCACTTTACCTGGTTTTGCTGCAGAATTGTGTGACTTCTGCTCTTGCAGAAGGGATTAGCTCTGAAAGACTGCGATAAAAGAGTATTAAAGTTTTGACTCCTTTTCAGCTCGTAGCCATTTAAATATTCTGCCTCAAATCCCTTTCCTTTCTTGGTTATTCTGGGGTTTTTTGATAGGGTCTGAATTATGAACATTAGAACCTCAGGATGTTGTTAATGTCTTAGAAAAAGTAGGAAAGGCAGAGTGAGGGTCGGTGCTGGAGCAGGAGAGATACTTTTTCCTGTCATCTTTATTGTAAATAAAAATGTATTTAGGTTTTCAGCGTTCACATTAGTTCACTCCAGCTACCAGAGGTGCCAGGGGACTTGGTGCAGCCATCATTCCTCAAAGCAGGCTTTTTATTTGAACCACTACAGTTAGGTATGAATTTGTATCATGGTATTTTATCACAGAGTGAAATACAGGTATTGCAGTCGTCACAATGTCTTTATCACAGCATGAGTGATGCAGCCGACTCTCAGATCTTAGCTTCTGTGTTTGAAATGTGGTGAGAGGAAATTAAAAGCACAAAGCTCTACGTTGTCTTTTATTTTAAACTGAAATGTGCTGTTGAAACACAACTTGTACACCAAGTACAGACTGACTTGGCTGTTGCTGCTGTGTGTTTCACAGCGGAGCTACCTCTGTCAGCTTTTGTGGCAATTAGTGGTTGCTGTCATTTCCTGAGGCAGCTGAGAGAGGCATCTGAACCTGCCAAACCACACTTTCAGAAGTTTTCTTTTGAAAAGGTGTCTTATTTTCAGGGTTTTATTTTCTCTGCGTTACAGTTACTTGCAGGTAATGAGTTTGTCTCTTGTGTAGCTGTGAGTAAAAACTTTAGTTGCTTTTCTTGTTCAAAATAATTAGAAAAAGTATAAACTGCTGCTTTATAATACCTGTCCTTGGAGTCTCTGAGTTTGTCTGTCTTTCTGTGCTTCAGTGTCTTCAGAACTCATCCAGTGACATAAAGTTAGTTGCAGAAAAGATGATTTGGTGGGCAAATAAAAACCATCTTCCCTCACTGGATCCTCAGACAATTAAACCAATTCTCAAAGCACTTCTGGACAACACCAAGGACAAGAACACCAGTGTAAGAGCCTACAGCGACCAAGCTATCGTCAATCTTCTGAAGATGAGAGCGGGTGAAGAAGTACTTGAGGTATGAGACAGAAGAAAATGTTGTCACTGCTGGAAGGCTGCATGACACTGCTGTGGTTCAGTGTGTGTGGAGCCTCACAGCATGCTGGCAGTTCCCGTGCAGTAGATGGAGTGGGACATTCCTGTGGGCGTTTAAGCTGTCCTCAGAATTCCCTCCCTAAACCTTGAAGAAATAAGCAGTACTGACACTGTACAACCCGATGGTGCAGTGTTAAGAACATCAGGGTGTTTATAAGGGTAGCTTTGCGTTCAGAATGCTGCAAGCTCTTACTGTGCTGCAGCTGCCTGAGCTTGGGCTGACTGCTGGTTTAGCGCATTTGTCACTCATGCAGTCCTACAGCAGAGCACTTGTCCATCCGTTTCTAGACCTCTCTGCTGAGGCCTAGCTGCTGTTGGGGAGTTCCCATGTCTGGAATCATAGAACCAGACAAAGGATTTTGGTATGTGTGAAAGATGGTAGATAAGTGCAGCTTGTAAGACACTTTGTTAGTCTTTTTGATTATTACTCCATGAGGAATTGGTAATTGGTGTTGTTTTCCTTCCACAGTCAGTGTCCAAGATTCTAGATGCTGCCAGCCTGGAGCTCCTCAATGAGAGCTGCAGGAGATCTCTGAAGAAGCTGGCTGGCCAGCCTGACTCTGATGAACAGATAGATGACACTATCCTGACGTGATAATAAAGCCACACAAGACAAGAAAACACTGAACCAACCGCTGCATCAGCATTTCGACTCAAACACCTGTTTTATTAAATGTTTTCATTTTTGAAAATGTTCATTCTGATGGGATTTCAAGAAAAGGACTCCCAGAGAGTATTTTAGTATCGAATATACCAGAATAGCCTTAATTAGACCCAACAGTAGTTGAAAATTGAAAATTTGGTTCCCTTTTTGAAACAGGTCATGCACCAGGAGCAGATGTGTTAACCAGGACTGGAACAACGTGGCCAAGTGAGAGGTGCAGCTGGAGCGCATCAGCTGTCAACTCTGGTGACACCTATTTCCCTTCCGGGGTCTTGTGTGTTAAAGCTCTGGTGCTGGAGGTTTTGTTGGTCTTTTCCGCAGCTCCTGTGATGCAGCGACAGACCTTGATGAAAACTAAAGTGTATTTTTTTTTGTGTACTGCTAACTTGCAGCTTGTGATGGTTCTGAAGACTGAAAATCCCTGTAAAACAAAGTATTTAAAATAGCCTTAGGAATCACAACTGCGAAAGGGGGATTAAATGCAGTCTGGTTAAAGAAGGAACGTTTAATAAAGGCTCTGACTTTGATCCTTCTGATGTAAACTGTCCTTTTTACAAATTCAGCAGACTTGCACCGGGATTTACTGTTTGAACCCGCTTTCTCTAGGGCAAGTGGTTGGTAGAGTGGATAGTGCTGTCGTCTATAAAATCCGTCGGCAGAACTGAGGCAAGCTAGGATTTAAAACCAAGCCCGACCTGAAGTGGAATGAAATTTGTGAGTAATTTCTCCTATTAATCTCCAACGTATTTTTGCCTACAAGCAGCTTTTTAATTATTCAGCTTGTGAAAAGTCCTCTATTTTTCGGTCTTCAAAGACTTCACCTGACTCTGCCAAGATACAGATTTATGGGGTTTGTCCGTGAGTTTTATTGCTCCGAAAAAGCAGCAGTTTATTTTACCTGCCCACATAGACCTCTGCCCTGGTTTAGATGATTTGGTGCGGATTTGGATTCCTCAGGTCATCAAAACACAACAGAGAACCAGGGCTGATGTTAGAGTAAAGAAAGAATAGCAACTTTTATTAACAGAGAATAAAGAAAGGGTTAAAAAACCCAGATAATAGGAAAAAAAATCCACAAACTGCTGATAAGGCCAAGGCCTCAGCTGAGCTTATGCCTCAACTTTTCTTTCCTTTCCCCCCTGACCAGAAACATCACGGTTGCTTAATGCTGTGAAAATGCTGCGAGGATGCTGATCTTCTGGAAGAGCTATAGAGAGGCAATGGGAGAGAGAGAAATGGATTCTCTTTCAGCAGCCCTGCAGAGCAGAAGCAGCAGTTTTGCTGTGCTGGCAGCTCCGCGGCCATCTGGAAGCCAGAGAAAGAATGTCTGCGTTCTGGAGTCTGTCAGGGTAATGGAAAGGGCTGTGTGGCTGTCACGTGTCAAAAGATCAGAGGTCATCCCGTGACACCTCTTTTAAGAAAAATGAATGTAGTCAAACTTGTGATGCCACTCGATGGAGATAGTGAAAATCCTGGTACAGAATGCCAGTTTTTAAAAGGAAAAACTAGCTTTACATTCTACTTGGAGTAACAGTGAAATGAGCCTTAGCTGTTTTATGAATCCACGTGTAAACTCAGTTTCACGTGGATAGGTGTTTTGCGTGTGAGACGACTCTTTGCATGTAACTCTGGATGGCTCAGATTGTGACGAAGGTCGTATGAAATGGTGTGAAATCTGAGAACATCAAGCGTAGCTGCATGAGAACACGTGTTCTGCTAGAACAAATTAGCTGATAACGCTGGCAGTAGCAGCAAAAAGGGAAACATCTTCACTGTACTAGGGGCTCACACTGCAAGTTACACATCCTGGAGTGGGTATGTGGGAGTGCTGTGCTTTGTTCTGCGCAACAGACTCTCAAAATGTGCTTGATCTTAGGTCTGCTCCCAAGCCACTGGTGAAGAGCACTGCCCATGGAGATCTGCTTTAGGAGTCTGGGATGCTCTTGGAAGGGACTTGGGAAAATCAGCTCTTCTACCCCTGATGAAAGACGGGCTCAGCTCCAACGGGAGCCATTCCTAACTGATTTCCATAGAATTGGTTTCTCTGCACAGCCTGGTGTGATGGAGGTTCCGTAAGCTCTCTCTGCCATCCGTATCATTGCATAAGCTGCTCAGACTGTCAGAGCTTACCTCATGTCTAAGAAAAAATAATCCTCCCTGCTGCTGCTCGAGCCCATCGCTGCTCGTCCTGTTCCCACAGACACTGAAAATAGTACTTTTGCAGCAACCACAGTGTCACTTCAGTTTTCTCAGCCCTGGATGGAACAAGTTTAGATTTTCTGAGTCATTTCATGAGGTTTTCCTGTTTCCTAAGCTTACTGCTGCCCTCTGTTCCATTCTGAGTCCCGTTTGCCTGGTGGCGTGTGCTGCCGGAGCAGGTCTCCAAGAGGTGGGTATAGCTTTGAAGCCCTGTGTAAGATTGCTGTCGGTCCCAACACAAGCTCTGGGTGTTCTTTTGCAACAGCACAGTGTTGCCCATGTGTTGAGCTGAGCTACAGAACTTCTCTTGAGCTGTTTCTTTCCAATCTCCTGTTTGTGCAGTCTGCTCTTTCTTTAGAACTATAGGATTTTCCAGTTGGTCTTTCTGGAGTTGTGTTCTATTTCATAACAATCTGAAGGTGGCTTTTAGCTCTGATTTTTGCCTTCCAAAATACTTGGAAAAAATCTAAACCCCACCTATTTTGCTCTGAATTGGTTATGATCAGAGTGAACCTGGGCGTGGGGATTGAGAGCACCCTCAGTCAGCCTGTAAACAGCACCTAATTGTGTGGGAGTGCTGATCTGCTTGAGGGCAGGAAGGCTCTACAGGGGGACTTGGACAGGTTGGATGGACGGGCTGAGGCCACTTGTCTGAGTGCTCAGTTTAATCAGTTCCCTGCTTGTAATTCTTCCCTACGTTTCTACTCTTCAGACTTCCCAGTGAAGGTGACAGGGCACTGGAGGGAGCTGCCCGGGGGGGTTATGGGGTCTCCTTCTCTGGAGACGTTTGAAACCCGTCTGGACTTGGTCTAAGTGATCCTGCTGTGGCAGGGGGATTGGACTGGATGATCTTTTGACGTCCCTTCCGATCCCTGATGATTCTATGATTCTAAGGCCAAGTGCCGGCTCCTGCATTTCAGCCACAACCCCAGGCACCACTACAGGCTGGGGATGAGGGGCTCAAAAGCTGCCCAGCAGGAAGGCACCTGGGCGTGCTGGGAGACAGCTGGCTTCATCTGAGCGAGCAGGGTGCCCAGGTGGCCAAGAAGGCCAACAGGATCCTGGACTGGATCAGGAATAGCATGGTCAGCAGGAGAAGGGAAGTTCTTGTGCCCTTGGACTCAGCCCTTGTGAGGCCTCCTCTTGAGTACTGGGTTCAGTTCTGGGCCCCTCACAATAGGAAAGACATTGGGATGCTGGAATGGGTCCAGAGCAGAGCTACCAAGCTTGGGAGGGGCTTAGAGAACCAGTCATCTGAGGAGAGGCTGAGGGAACTGGGCAGGGTTAGTTTGGAGGAGGCTGAGGGGGGACCTCATTGTCCTGTATGACTCCCTGAATGGAGGTTGTAGAGAGGTGGGTGTTGGCCTCTTCACCGTGGGGACTGCTGGCAGAGGCAGAGGCAATGGTTTGAAGTTGAGGCAGAGGAAGTTTAGATTGGATCTGAGGAAGAGATTCTTTCCAGAAAGAGTGGTTGAGCACTGGAGTGGCCTTCCCAGAGAAGTGGTGGAGTCCCCATCCCTGGAGATGTTTAACAACCATGTAGCCGTGGTGCTTCATGACCTGTGAGAGTGGCAGCATGGAGGGGGTCAGTTTGTGTTTGTCAGTGTCTTAGGTATCTAGGTTTTTTGTTGGTGTGGGGATGGTTGGGCACGGTGATCTAAGAGGTCCTTTCCAACCAGGATTATTCTGTGATTCTGTGAAGCAACCTCAACCACATTTCACACCCACACCCCAGCCTGTAAAGCACTTAGACAGCCCATCACGTGCCTCCAGTGTCAGGGTAACTGGGGACACTGCACAGCTGCTGGAGATCCTTTGAATCCAGCACACGAACCAACTGCTCAAACAAGAACTTAGCGTGACTCTTATCACCTTTATTTTTAAGCTCAGGAAACCTCATGTGAAAAGTGTGAGACAGAGTGATGTTACCTAACAACACGGGCAGTACAGGCTGACAGCAAGAAGAAAAAAAGGAATCAAAATATTTGAATACTTGATGCTTTCACGTTTGTCTCTTTTTCCATTGAAAATCTTAGCACCTTGTAAATTTACAGATCTCTCATAAATTTTTTTCATCTTCTTGAAATACACTCAGTTCAGCTGTCACTCAGAGACAGCTGCCTGACAGATCAAAGATGTTTAATTGCAGTTAGTTGTGGGGAAGAAAGGTATCTTTTACTGACAACTGGTATTTTAAGACATTTGAAATGAGAACAAAAAATTTAATTATTCTTCTCCAGGTTGGCACCATCACCGGATCAGATCTCCCACTGTGGCAAAACCAGTGGGTATTTTATCTGATTTATTGTACTGCAGCGTATAAATAGTTTC
>VZRI01013395.1:627711-651250 GCA_013397515.1 Upupa epops
ACCGGGACTCCGCGTTTTGAATGGGAGCGCGGGTTTGCCAGGGCCGCGCTCGTTTCTGACTTCTGAACCTGCGGAACTGTTGTCGTAGGGGGCTGTGGTGAATCCTGTCGGGGACTGGGAGAGCTAAGGTGCGGCAGGGGTCGGTACGGATCGCCCCGGCATTGCAGCCACCACTGGCGTTGGCCCCAGCACTGATCCCTGCTGGGATGGGCAGGGAATTCCCTGTCACTGTGCAGTGTCCCACCCAGCTTGAGGTGTCGGTCGGAAGGGCTGGCTCTCCTCAGCCCTAGGGGCCACTGTTTCCAATGTGGCAGCTACTATGTCTTAATAGTCGTTATTATATTAATTATTCCTTAAGAGTCTGTGTGCTTCAGCCTGATGTCTCAGTTCCAGAATGTATCACCTTTTTTAAATAAACCATTGGAGAGTAGTAGCTTTGTGCACTTTTAGCTGTGGGATTGCGTGCAGATACCTCAAAGAGTTATGTGTGAGGGGTAGCTATAGGGGGTTGAGAATAGACTTGCAAATAGTTCTGCAGCAGTTCCAGACACTTCTGGAGGGGAAACTTGTGAACTTGGCCTGTATCTGCTGCTTTAGTTCTGGGTACATGAGAACAGGGACTGGAAGATTCCTGCTTTCACTCTGTTTCAGTGTTGGTAACACTCCAGCAGCTTGCAGTTTAATTTTCATAAACTGGAGAAGGTGGCATCCACCCTCTTCTTTTAATAGAGGTGTGGTCCATAAGGCAGCAGGTCCCGGCATGCAGCGAGGCCCGGCTTTTGGGTGAAAGTGTAATGTTGCAGGATCTTGGCAGTTGTCACCTCCAGAAGCTTTAGCTCTATGCAAAAGTGTTCTATTCTATACTAAACTATGTGTGCATGAAGGGCTCTAAAGAGGGAGAAAGGGTGACGGCTTCAAAACAGCTTAAAACCTGAGGCACTTTGGGGATCCTGTGGATTATTAGAACCAAGCTCTGTGTTCTCAGTAAAGCAGTAACTGTGTTGCTTGCTGATGAGTTCCAAAACTGTTCAAGCAAGATAAACAGGATGGTGAAAACTCAGGAAGACTCCTCATTTGGAGCACTTAAATGAAATTTCTTAGCTGAGTCTTTGGGAGTATGAATAATGACTCCAGTGAGAGGAAAAAAACCTGTTGTAAGAATTGTTGGGTTGCCTGTGGTGGTTGTCTGCTGTTGTCATTAAATCTCACTACATAGTTTGAGTATTGATTTTTTCTGTTTTCACTAGCCCAAACCGGAAGGCTTTGGCCATGCTTCCAACAAAACAGTTTGCTTGCCCTGTTTATTGATGTTTATTCCTCACAATAGGAAGTGGACTGGTACTAGATAAGATGATTATGTCTCATCTGCTTTCCTCTGTGTGCAAATATGTCAAGAGGGTAGTAGGTTTCTGTGTTTTCAGAGCAGGTAATCTTGAAGAGCTGCTGCTGGATCTCAGTTGTGCCAGATATTTAAAAGTAGTACAGTGATCTGTGCTTTGCATAGGTGTCTGTATTTCACTTGTGCTGCTTTAATGCATTCTACCAATCAGTAAGATACAGGGTGGCATAGACATTTGCTTTTAATTTTTGTTCTGCAAAGCCAGTTGGCTTTTTTTGAGAGAGGGGTTTGTTTCATTTTGCTGCCTTCAACAAGCCAGGAGGCCTCACTAGCCTTCTCCTTTCAGCTCTTCAAATAACTGGGTAGGAAGTGGAGTGTCACAAGGAGTGTGGTTTCCCTGTACATCAGCAGTGCAGGTCAGAGGCAGTGTTTGTTTAATGGGATTGTTGTCATCAGGAGCATGCAGGGCCTCCTGAGAGCAGGAGGATTCTCTGCTCTGGAAGCTGCCCGAGTGCTCTGAGCGTGGCTGTGCAGCGCTGGGCAGCCCAACAGAGCAGTGTTCCTGTGCAGCCCATGCAGTGATGCAGCATAGTCTCACACTGACTGATTTCTTAAGAAGGTGGTGTGGTTTGACAAGTGGATGAGTTCCAGCATCTACTGTGTTTTTACTAAGCTGATGATAGTGCTGCTTGATCACATAGCAAAATTTTTGCTGAAGGCTTTTCTAAACTTTTATATTTTATTTAATTCTATTTCATTTTCTTTCCTTCAGCTGGCTGGTGTTTTGTACAGGTTTAGCCCTTGCAAAGCAAGCATCCTCTTGCTTAAAGCCCACGGTCTGCTCTTGCTGTCCTTTCTGAGCTTGGAGGTAGCCTGTGCATGCTCACTGCAACTGTATTTTTAGTAGCCTTCTTTCTTTCTTTTTTTTTAATATATGAATGCAGATGTCTATTTATTTTTAAGATCTGGATTCTCCAGATCAAATAACCATGGCTGATGATTTGAACTCTGCAGATGACGTCTGACTTAGTGGAATCACACAGAGTTTCAGGTTTGGTGTTTTCTGGTGTGCTGGTACCTGTCTTCAGATGCCAGCAGCTGAGAACCTGGTGGTGTTCTGTACAGTTTTCTTCACAGGTCTTGTATTAAGAAAATTAATCATCAAAGTAATTGGTTTAAATAAATTATACCTAAAGAGTAGGGAATAGTTGGGTTGAATTTCGTGTTCCTTACATAGCAAATTCTTTTTTGGGGGGGGGAGAGAAAGGGACGTGAACAGCAGAGATGTTAGGTAGAGATGTCAACTTTGAGGCTTTCTGATACCCGGACTGGCCTGGCTGGGTGTGCAGGAATGAGTTTCTTGTCTGAAGCACTGTGAAAAATGCCTCCTAGCAGCAGGGCATGATTGGGGTGCAAATAATCATGTGGGGAAAGCCTAGATGAAGTGCTACTCAAAGCACTCAGAGAAATGTTTAGTGGAGCGTTTAGGCAAAAGGCACAACTGCAGAAAGGTCTGCGGCCTTCCCACTGGCTGTGGAACATGTCTGTTTAGGGTGTCCTTGCAGAACAAAGGTTCTCAGCTCCTCTGTTTGGCTTTGGCTTCTGTTAAACTGTGGCCATGATAATGTAGGTTTTACAGTACCGAACCCTAGTGTGATTGTCCAAGTAGTCCACATTCCACCACGCAGGGCGTGATGAATGAGAAGTAGGCAGCGGTGTTACGTGTGATGTGCAAGTGGAATTGAGTAGAGGAGCCTAGAGCTGTGTTCTAAGTCCTTATAAATTAGCTGGACATCAGAATTCGAGAATCTTCTCTTAGCAAATATAGGCCTACTGATTGCTTTTAGTTACTTAGTTATTATTCTTTTATGGCCTCTTAGAACTGACCAAAGTTCAAAAGCTACTGTTTGAGAGTTTGCCGGGGGCAGAAGGAAGGGGAGGACAAACTTCCTTCACTGTCCTGCCACAAGAAGCGTACCCAGTCTTGGAGAGCCTGCAGTCTGCTTCATAGAATTTCTAAGGTTGGAAGAGACCTCCCGGATCAAGTCCAACCATCAACCCAGTGCTACCTCCCATGTTTAGTGCCCACTAAACCATGTTTCCAAGTGACACGTGAACGGTTTTTAACACCTCCTGAGATGGTGATTCCATCACTTCTCTGGGAAGCCTCGTCCAACACTTGACCACTCTTCCAGTGAAGTGGTTTTTCCTGATATCCAATCTCAACCTCCCCTGAGGCAGCTTGGGGCTACTTCCTCTTGTCCTATTGCTAGTGACTTGGAAGAAAAAGAGATCAACTCTTCAAGAAGAGTATTGAGATGGACAGTTAGGAGGGATGACACTGAGTTATTTGCTGAGAGCATTGCCTAGTTTGAGTTCAAAATGCAGTGCATGCGTAAAGTCCTGTATTTACCTGACACGGAGATGGCTGTATTCAAAGATCTTGCTGTCTTTCTTTGTCACAGGTGTGGGCAAGAGCAGTTTGCTGTTGCGTTTTGCAGATAATACCTTCTCAGGTGAGTGCTTTGTTTACTTCAGTATGGGAAATGGTCAAGGTCAGCTCTAGTGCTGCTGGTTGGCAAGGAGTTGTCCTGCATTTACACACTGATAGCTGTACTAGGAATGCATCGTATTTCTAATGTTGCTTCTCTTGGTGTAAGCCCCTACAAACCAACCTGTCTGATGGTATTAAGTACTGACTTGGTTCCAGGAATAGGGCTTTAGCTTATGCTGTACTTTGTGCAAGCTTCCCTTTCTCAGAATCATAGAATCATGAAGCTTGGAAGAGTCCTGCATGATCATCAAGTCCAGCCACCAATGCAACGCTACCCTGCCCACTAAACCCTATTCCCTAGTGCCACTTCTACATGGTTTTTGAACACTTGCAAGGACAGCAACTCTACTTCCCTGGGCAGCCTGTCCAATCCCTGACCATTTTTTCAGTGAATAAATTTTTCCTCATGTCTAATCTAAACCTCCCCTGACACAACTTGTGGCCATTTCCTCTTGTTCTATTGCTAGTGACTGTAGATTGATGGAATATTGTGGCTAAACCACTTACGTCTGTGACCTA
Organism: Upupa epops; assembly: GCA_013397515.1. Taxonomy (NCBI): domain Eukaryota; kingdom Metazoa; phylum Chordata; class Aves; order Bucerotiformes; family Upupidae; genus Upupa; species Upupa epops. The sequence goes on from VZRI01013395.1 coordinate 632,124, forward strand.
ACTAATTTATTGGGAGGAGACTCTCAGAGCAGACTGTACTCAAAGTCAGTGATTGCCTGAGCATTTAAAGCAGCAAGGCTTTGTCTCAGAATTTTCCCAGGTGAACTACTTGCGCAGTCAAGTACATTTATTGACATATTTGGGTGCTTACTGTTGACCCCCAGTGCAGTAGAAGAATAGTTTTATTCTGTAAGACTCAATTTAGCATGTTAAGGGTGGCATGGGAGAAGTGGCTTTATGGCTAAGAAAAAGGCTATTAGCTGCAGAACAGAATATGCAGATCAGCATGACCTGATAGGGCATTTCAAAGGATGAACAGCTAGAGGAACTGTGTTCTCCTGTGCTGAGAGCTAATGCTAAATAGATTCATAGGGGTTGGAAGGGACCTCCAAAGGGCATTTAGGCCAATTCCCCTATACCAAGCAGGGCCATCACTCAAGTGAGCAGGTGGTCCAGAGCCCCATCCAGCCTGCCCTCTGTCACCTCTGTGGGCAACCTGTTCCACGAATCCTAAACCCTCAGATTAAAGAGCTTTTTCCTGATGCCCAGCCTACATCTGCCCTTTTGCAGCTTCAAACTATGACCCTTTGTCCTGTCGTTCCCTGCCCTATTGAATATTTCTTCCACAGCCTTCTGATAGGCCCCCATCAGGGATGGAAAGGTTGCTGTAAGGATAATGTAGCATCCAGAAGCTTCAGGACATCCAAAGTAAACGAAACTTAGATGCTCATTATTCCATACTTTCCCTTCAGGCAGCTACATTACCACAATTGGAGTGGATTTTAAAATCCGGACAGTTGAAATCAATGGGGAGAAGGTAAAGCTACAGATCTGGGACACAGCTGGACAAGAGCGCTTCCGGACTATTACATCAACGTGAGTATACCTGTGCTTTGTGTACGGATCTTGTGCTTCAGAGTTACAGATTAGATATTTTATTGTTGCAGTTGATTAGCTAAGGATGGCTTTGTGATCTGTACAGAGGGACTTCTCTCGGCTGTTTCAGAGCCAGTAGCTGGAGTGAATGGTGGTGAACTGTGTGGTTAGGTTTGAAACTGGGATTTCAGGTTTCTTCTGTCTTCCGTGCATTTCCATGGTGGCTCTGTCTGTGCCTTTGCTTCTAGTTTTCAGTGGTAGAACTGGAGTTACTTCACTGTTCTGCATATAACAGAAAACCTGTCTCTCAAGCCTGTCCAAGAAAGTCACCCTTTACTGAGAGGTTTAACTGATGAATAGCTTTGAGATTGAAGGACAGGATGGCTAATATTTAGTTTCCTTTTAGGACAGATGCATTTTAGCGCCTATCTTTGTGTGGAGTTCTGTTGAAGCAGACGCCCACACGCAGTTAACCTTTTCCTTGGTTCCAGTTTAGTCTCGTGCTCATTGTCCTTTTGAACAGCATGTGCGCAGCTTTTCCTGTTCCTGAAGAAACCACACCCAGAGCTGCAGCACTGGGAACCCGGAATAAAGATGTGTTTGTAAACTGGTTGGAGTGAAGGTGGAATAGCTCGTTGTGGCACTAAGGGTAGAGCAAAAAGTTCTTGCAAACGAAACTTTTCTTCCTTTGGGTATTAACAAAACCTAATTCTTGAAAGATATAGGTGTTTTGTGTGGTCTGTTGTGGCCTTCTCTTTGGACTCCTGTTGGAGAAGAGGATTGTTTCCAGCTGATGGATTGGTTAATTTAGTCAGACATAAAATGAGATTGGCTGCATCTGCTGTCTAAGCAGCTAGAACTGAGAGCACCACCCCTTTCCTCCGTGCTTCTATGTGAATATTACTTGATTACTTCCATTGTTTCTCAAGTGTTTAGCTTGAAAAAACTCAGTGGCCTCTTGGAGGGTTCCTATGTGTGACATCACTTCTTGTTTCGGCACTGCAGGCAGCTTCAAGCAGGAAGCAGTGAGGGGGAGACAGCAACATAAGGCCTGTGGCTCCCATCAGCTGTGCACCCAGGCTAGTCACAGAGTGCCCCAATTACTACGAGTCAGCAAATGGCCTTCCTGTTTTTAGATTCCCTGACACAACGCGGGGTTGCGGTAACAAGTGTTGGTTAGTGAGGCTGATGCCAGCTAGTTCAGAAAGCCGTGGTATCTGACACTGAATGGGGAATACCAGGAAAAGAGGCTTCCTTTTGTCGACGGGAATAGCTGGCTCTGCGTGGTGGTTTAGGTGTACGTTGGGCTCTGTGTGGTGGTTTAGTTGAATGTTGGACTGTGCTTGGTGGTTTACATACAGGTTTCTTTAGTTAACATTTAAAATAGATCAACTGAAATGGTTTGAGATCATTTGTGCTGTGACCTCTGTGAATTCTGCCTCTGCTTTCTTTTGCATAGTTTTTTACCAAAGCAAGGTGTTCTACTCGTGGCTCCAGAGTTCCTGCCTGATCTCTGGTAACATAGGTACAGAATTTTCCTCAGCGAGGGAACAAAGATTTGAATTCTGTGCAGCTTTAAGTAGAGAAGTTCCAGCATCTGAGTGCATTTGCAGTGTTGAGGAAAACACTTAGGGAGCGCTGGTTCTGTTGTCATGAGGCTTCCACTTGCTGCTAGGTTGGCTGGTTGTGACTGTCCAGTGTTGCTTGGATTTTTCCAGAGGAGCTGTAACAGCTAAACATGTCATCACCTATGTATCCAGGGCATGACAAGGCTGGGATTTTAGAAATCGTATTGGTGAAGTAATACCATGGCTGATTATCTTAGCCCAAACTGAGTGATATATTGAGTTACCATGCTAGTACTTAAGAAAGGGCTTGGCTACCGAATCATGGGTGGAGTGCAAGTGTGCTGTCAACAGAGTGTAGTAGGCTTTATCTTGTCTTTGATTAGGTTGTGGATAGGGCTATAAAAAGGTGTCCTTCGGTACTACTTCAGGCCAGGAAGTCCCTTTATGGTTAAAGGTAGATTTCAGATTGATGTTGAGCCAAGGCTGGCAAGCAAGCCTGAAATTAGAGCCTATCTGGTTATAACAGCGATAGTTTGGATGTTCTGCTTCCAGTCAGTTCTGTAAACCTGGGACTGCAAAATGGGAGAGGTGGTAGGAAGTTAATAGTGGAAACCTGGGAAACATTAAAGGGTTGTTCTATTTTGATTGTACTTGACAACAGCTACAGAAGCTGAAAAACAGAATAAACTGTTAAAGATAAGAAGTCAACTTGGTCTGGAATATTCTACAGGAAAACTCAAGAAAGTTAAAGTAGATCAGTATTTCAGACTGGAAAGGATAAAAGACTGCGGCTGCTTTTACTGTCTTTATATTAAATGTGGAAGGACGGGGATAGCTGGTGCCTAGAGGGAGGAGAGCCCAAGTTGGGTGAATTTGGCTGGCATGGAATGGTGTCCAAACTCTAAACTGTATTTAAATTCACCTGTGATGTCACATGCCAGGACTCGACTGTGTTAGCAGGAATACTTTAGATGCACGAACAACCAGTTCCTGCACTTGATTTGCTCTCGTATGTAGAGCCAGATCCTTTGTCCTGATTTAGGACTGCAGGGTTAGGATTTAAACTTTATGTAGCAGTTGTCAGATGTGAGCTCAGGGGGAGTAGCAATAGTAGAGGGGCTTTGTGTCTGTGTGGAATAGCATGGGAAAGGGAGGGATAAGCTTTCTGAGATGGTAGAATTGCTGTGTCTTGTAGACCAGATATGATGGTTGAAAGAATAATCAAGTGACCTGTGACAGCAGATGTGCTTCCAGGAACCCGGAAGAAAGAAGGGTATGAAAGCAGATTATTAGAAGTCTCTGGAGTTGGTTGGAGTCAACCAATGGCCTGTGGGTCAAGTTGGCCAGGTACCTTGTTGGGTTTTTTCTGGATCTGTTGTAGTTAATAATACTCTTCTAAACCTGACGAAGCTACTGTCATGCTTTATGCAACTAGCTGTTGTACCTCCAGATTCTAAACCTGGGAGGCATTTACTAGAGGAGATCTAAGAACTTTCTCACTGATACCTTGTAGTAGGGAGTCCCACAATGAATGGCAGTGGTCCTTATGCTTAGGAAAGTCATCTGTCGAGAAGTGAGAGGAGACTGCAGGTGGCTGGAGGACACAGTGAGTTTGGTTAACCTGTTCTGAAGTTTCTTTGTACCAAGTCTGCAGAAGGTAATGTTCTTCTGTCTTTAAACTTCTTTAAATACCCATCTGGAGGTAAAACACACAACCTGGGCAGTACTGTGTTTATTTAAACTAAAATGTTATCATTCTTAAGTCTTTTCCACACGAAAATGAAATGTAAAGCCTTTAGTTTAGGTGGCTTTTCCAGACAAACGGAGGAGTGATATCTACTACTAGGCACCCAAGCACATACACAGCTCACATTTTGTTGTCTTTCACCTCAAGGGGCTACTTCTGTAACCATAACTTCTTGTTTGTTCACTGTATTTCACTAATGTTCTCCACTCTGGGAGTAGAAGCAGGTCCTGCTCTTGAGGTTTGTAGTGCCCATGGCACAGTTGCACCTGCAGCGCGGAGGACAGCTAGCATCAGTCATCTAGCCCTTGAATGGGAGCCCAAGACTGCAAACTTGATTTCTCTTCTGCTCTCACTTCTGTGCTCTCCATCTTCCCTAAAATATGGATGGGAAGCAGCTAAGGCGTTCTTTCACTGGTGTCAGAGCCTTAACTACCTCTTGGTTGCCAAAAGCACAAAATTTACACCTACTTCTCCCTAAATGCCAAAAGCCCCATCTGTTCTCCACTCACCAAAGCCTACAACTTGTTATACAAGCGGCTCTGCACTGCATCCTTCTGAAATTTGAAGCATGGGGTAGGATCAATCAGATTTTGTTTTCCAGTACTGACCTGCACTTGGGGTTGAAGGGTCTTTGCCGTGCTTGTTGCCCTGAAAATGTTGTGTAGGACACGAGTTTGTATCTAACAGGTGACAACAGCACGGGTAGCTCTGAGAAAAATGTGTAGAATGAGGCTAAGGATTAGAGAATAAAAGTTGCCTGTGGTCCTGTCTCTCAGGCTGTTCAAAGGTAGCGTCAGCCAGTGGAGAAAATGGCATTTTAGTGTAGATGAAGGGCTGGCAACCTCTCTGCAGTGATGTGCCAGGCGATTTTCCAAAAATAGAAGCAGTGTTTGCTGGTAGGAACTCAGCAGGAGTCAAGGATTTGCTGTCTTGCACAAAGGCAGCTATCTCTGATGAGGTGGTTGGCACTATTAGTGCTCTGTGGCAGGAGCTCCCAGCTCCTGCTGAGTTGTGAATGCCACAGTGGTCTGTGCTGCACGGTCCAGCCCACAGTCCTCATCCCCAGGAGCAAAAGACGACTGTGCTGATGACGTGTCACGAGTGGGATCTGTACGTGCGTGTTATTCTACTCCCCGACATCATCTGCTTTGCTTAGAAGAAAACCTAGGTGCGTGGGCAAGGTAGGAGCAGCAGGATGCTCCGTTGGGTCCCCTGATTTGGATGCCTGGAATGGCAGGTATGGTTTGGTGGTGCTCACAGCAGAGTGAAGCAGCTCTGCGTAGGTGCAGCTGAACCACCACGTTTCAATAAAGGCTGAGCATTGGCTTTGCAAATGTAGTGCTCGGTGTTGGGGAGGAAGTGGTAGGGCAGCCCGAGGGAGGCTGAATGTAGAAGATACAATGGTGAAGACATGAAGGTGATGTGAAAGAGTTTGAAGATAATGAGTTTATTGTTCAGATGTAGAGAAATCCAGCCTGTTGGTAGGACTGGGCGTGTTTCCCGTTGTGATGCTATCACACAAAGCAGTATTTATCAAAACCAGTGTGTTAGGGTCGGGAGAAGATGGAGTGTTTTGCCAAGGTGTGGATTCAGGCTATGGAATTTTTTTTCCTCTAAAGGATCCGAGTTATGAAATACAGTTGAGGTTGTAATCAAGTCAAGCACAGTCGCAGAGCTGTAGCGAGTGTTAAAGCTGCTGAACTGATTGTGAATGGACTGGAATCTTTGAAAGTGCGGGAGCTCTTTTGGGCTGGGGATAAGTAATTCTTGCCTGACTTAGTTTTGCCAAGGGAAGTATATGACTTGACTCTTGGAAATACCCAGATGAGGAATAGAAGTGGCCTGTCTGACTTGCGTAGAGTCTGTGTTGTATCAGAGAGAGTATTGAACCTGGTGACTGCCACTGCAGAGGGTCAGTGCAGGGAAAAGGATGGGGGAGCTGCGTGCACTCTGTACGTGACATACCCCTGTCTGTGAAAATCCGTCTTGGTGGTTTGTTGAGGTAGGTGGCTTTTGTTACAGAAGGGTGGTAAAGATAAAGGTGGGGAAGAGAAGAGTGTCTTGCTCAGGCGCCTCAGTAGCAGGAGTGAGCCAAAGCTTTGAGATGTTTGATGGGTCATGCGCTCAGATAAGGCTGAAAGGCTTTGAAGTTCAGCAGTGTGTTGGCTGAGGAGGAAGTTACCCAAGAAGAGCAGAGTGGTCACAGTGCTCATCTCTAGAGTGCAGTGGAAGGGAGAGTGCTGCAAGAGCTGCTTGTGCTTAGGGATCAAGGTCTAGAAATGCTGTCACAATTTAAAGGATAAATCCTCAATTTTGATAGGGTGGGTTCTTGGGTCTTTTTAAACTAAAAATTGATCATAGGAAAGAGGAGGAAACGAAAGGAAAAGAGGAAAGCTGCACACGCTGTAAGCACTGGATGTTGGCAAAGACCTCAGTGTCGATTGTTTCAAATACACACAATGCAAATCACTTCGTCAAAGCTGCTTAATCTGCAGTAGTGAAAATATCTGGTAGTCCTCTGGATGTGGCTGAAAACTGAGAAGGTGGAGCATGTATTTTGAATCTAGCATTCCGCTGGTGGATTTACTGTCTGCCTTTAGTAGATTCATGCGGGTGATAACATTTGACACTTGAATTGGGATCATTTTCTTGTATATCAGAGTTGCCGATTGTCTTGTAAAGATGTTGATTGCCTAAGACTAATGGGAATAAAGTAAAGCGGAGCTGATTTTTAATGGCTGAAGGTAGCAGAGCGCATTGGATGCACATATGGAGTCAATCTGTTGAGTAGGAAGGTGCAATCAGAATACAGTCGCTCAATGAGACAAATTTTGGTGAGCTCAAGAGAACTGTGACTGAGGGTTGAATATATTTGGAGATCTGCTGAAATTTGAGTCTGTTAGTGATCTTACACAGATAAAAAATTGCTGCAACATCCTGATGTGGCCGGTACCAGCTGAAGGTTCACATCACAGCGAGTTCTGAGGATGTAGTGGGGACACCACTACTCTGTGTTCATGTAGCTGGAAGACTGAATTAGTCTTTGAAGGTGTGGACAGCCTGAACAAGGTAGTAAACAGCAGTCTTTGGCCTTCAGAACCTCCTTGTGAGGACTGAATGAGCAGGGAACTCTTGCTCTAGAGGTCTAACGTGATCTAGCTGTTGTAAATGAATTAAATGACTCCCAGTGGAAGGAAAATGGGACACCTGATTGCTGCGTCTTGGGGATTTTTGAAGCGAAAGAGCTGAGATGGAGATGCACAGCTTGGCGTAACAGTTGCCTTTTGCTGCCCTGTAGGTATTACAGAGGAACACACGGGGTCATCGTTGTCTACGATGTAACAAGCGCAGAATCTTTTGTGAATGTGAAACGGTGGTTGCATGAAATTAATCAAAATTGTGATGATGTCTGCCGGATACTGGGTGAGTTCCTCCTCAGAGTTAGAACATCCGAGTTAGTGACCTGAGCTGCTGAGCAACCAAACTGATGGATGATTTATTTCTTTTTTAGTGGGAAACAAGAACGATGACCCAGAGCGAAAAGTGGTAGAAACAGAAGATGCCTATAAATTTGCTGGGCAGATGGAGATTCAATTGTTTGAGACCAGCGCCAAAGAAAATATTAATGTGGAAGAGGTAATGAAATCCAGAGGAATGCGTGTCAGGCAGCCAGGGGGAATGGTCTGGGAAGCAGTAGCAGTTACATCCCTCTTGAGGAAGAAAGGAAATACTTAGTACAGGTTGCGAGTGAGTAAGGAAAATGTCAGAAAGAGGCAACACCTCCCTTATGAGGAAAGGCTGAGGGAGCTGGGTCACTTGAGCTTGGAGAAGAGGAGGCTGAGGGGTGACCTCATTCATGTCTAGAAATATGTGAGGGGTGGGTGTCAGGAGGATGGAGCCAGGCTCTTCTCAAGGTCATCTGGTGATAGGACAAGGGGCAGTGGGTGCAAGCTGGAACAAAGGAGGTTCTATATCAATATCAGAAATAACTTCTTCCCAGGAGGGTACTGGAGCACTGGAACAGGCTGCCCAGGGGGGTTGTGGAGTCTCCTTCTCTGGAGACGTTCCAGACCCTCCTGGCTGTGTTCCTGTGTGACTTGGTCTGGGTGATCCTGCCGTGGCAGGGGGATTGGACTGGATGATCTTTTGAGGTCGCTTCTGATCCCTGATGATTCTATGATCCAAACTGTGTTTGGAGGAGTTGGGGCAGTGACGTGAAGGAGCCCATGGTGCTTTTTCACTAACTTTACAGTCATGGTCTCGGGAAGGGTTTGTCACTAGGATGAATACTTCTAGGAGGTAGGACTTCCCTTCTTCATTTCTGCCCTCAGTTGCCAAACTGAACAGGTTTTTATTTACTGGCTTGGGAAAGAGGGGCAAGGTGTTAATGATTGAGCCTGAGAGTTGGTCAGAAAGGTACTGGACTTTAGCTTGACCCAGAGTAGTTGGGGGAGATCTCTGACCCAGCATTGAAATATCTGGAAAAGTAGAGCTGCTTCAAGGAGCAGCATCGCACAAAAGCTACCCTGAGATCCTGGGTGGTCTGAACTTGTTTGTTTCTCTTGCAGATGTTTAATTGCATTACAGAGCTAGTTCTGCGAGCAAAGAAAGAAAACTTAGCGAAGCAGCAACAGCAGCAACAGAATGATGTGGTGAAGCTAACGAAGAACAGTAAAAGGAAGAAGCGGTGCTGCTAATGCCCTTTTCCTGCTGCAGAGACTCTGCTCTCAGACAGATCAGCCCCTCCAGCTAGACTCGGGCAATTCCACTGGGGCAGGCTTTGGGAGGACTTTCTCAGTTTTGTGCCGTTATTTAAAGATTATTTTTTTCTCCATGTTTTCTATCGAGAGGCGCTGGCATCTTACCACTTCAGTGCCAAGAAGGTATCGGATGGAATCTTGCCCCTCTCCTCCCCTGCTCATTCCAGTGCGCCTTGTAGACAAGAAGGACGTTGCCTACCAAGTGGACTAATTAACCCAAGAGTTTGTATATAATGTATATTGCTTTAACCAGCCTCGCCTCCCTGTTGTCGCTTTGGTTTATGCCTTCTTAATGTCAACCAATCATGGACTGCAGAGTTCATCTTTTTAAAGAAACAGTGCAAAGTTCTTAATTCGAGTTGTCTCCAGGCTGGCAGCAACTGCTTCCTGGGGCCTCCAGCTTCACTTCTGTTGGGTTCCAGGCTGGCAGCTGGTGCCCCTGGCGTCTGCGGCTTCACCTGGAGTTCCAGGCTTTTACTGGGACTTGAGCTTTGTTTTTCTAGGTACCAGGATTGCAGGTGTTGCTGCTGGAGCCTGGGGTTTCACTTCAGCAGCCCCTGGGCTGGCAGCTGTTGCTGCTGCTGGGGCCTTGGTTTTCAGTTTGCCATGATCCAGGTCTGTGTCTGGGTCCGTGGGTTTCAGTGTCTTGTGCTGCAGCCCAGCTGTACCTGTGCTCTCCTTTAGTTTGTGTCACGATACTGAAAACCAAACCAACCTGCAGTGGGATTTATTTGGCTTTTTTTTGTTTCTAACAAACCAACCCAACTTTGACTCCTTTGACCTCTGCTTCTGGATCTGCCAGGGTCCTAACTGAGGGTCCATGTCTTTTGAGAACAACACAAACCATGTGGTTCTGCCAAAACCTTCAAACTCCTCCTCGTTGCCCTGTCCACAGATAGGCGATCTAAACTTGAATGTGAATGTTGGTGGCAAAGCTTTTGTTTTCGAGAGAGAAAAGGCATGAAAATAAATCAAGCTCTTGTGGATTGATGTCTGAACCTGAAAGCTGCTGCAGGATCATTCCCGGGATTCTTCTAGTAGAGAGGAGGACACTGTTTAATGTAAAGAAGCGCAAAGCTTGCGCGCTTGGGTTCGGATGATGTGGAGGATCACCTGTGCAAACAAACTGGTCTCACTATGCTCTGCAGTGTTTTCCTGCCCCTTGTTGGCCTTTCCAGGAAGACAGGGGCTCAGTTCACCAGCCTGAATAGATTAGTGAAACTGAAGTGTCGGATGGCTGGGCTGACAGTCCCCGCTCAGCACCCGAATAATTGCCTCCAGAATAGTTAAAAAATTAATTATCCTTCAAATGAGTGAAAGAGGAGGGGGTGTCCTGCCCTCGGCGAGCTTGGAGGTGGATGTACTCAATGTGTTAGTCAGCGGCTCTGTGGAGTCGTTGGCCGTAGTTTGGTAGGATACGATTCACCAATGTCCATGAGTCCTGAATCAGCCCACACCTGTCCCTTCCTCCCCTTCCCCAGGAGAGGCTAAATTTTAGTCACTTTGCCTGCATTCTAGATTTTATGGGTTGTGGTAAGAGCCCTGATCCTACAATCACATCACAGTCAATCACTTCTAATGACTTTTTAAAACATGCAAACGACGAATGTGTAACACGATTCTTTTTAATCAGCTGAGGTGCTGGGAGTGTGCATCCAGCTGCCTTCACCCGTCTCTCTTCTTCACATATCCCTCATTGGTAACCCAAGAATGAGAATGAGCTGGGATGATACTGCTAGTGTGAGCTCTGAGAATTGTAAGACTTGAGCAGCTATGAAAGGTGGCGGCTTAAGTTACACCAGTCCATCCTGTCTGCTTTCTGATGCTGAATGTGGTGTGTGCCCAGGGAAGGGGCTGGGTCAGTCCCCAAAGCCTTCCTGTTGAAGTGAAGCTGTCCCGGGACGGTTACCACCGCCGGATTTAAGGGCCCCGCTGCGTTGCTCTGGGACCCTGGTGGTAGCGCGTGTGCAGATCTAGGAGGGACGAACTTCGTCAGGCAGAAAGAAGTAAATAAAATGTCTGAATTTACTGGAATTGATGCAATAAAATGAGGAAATGGTGCACCCAAGCCTGGAGTCTTCTCTTGTGTGGAACGATTGGTCCTCTGGGCATCCAGGTCTTTGTGGCCACAGCTTGAACTCTGCCGATCCAGGTGTCCAACGTCGGGGCTTAAAGTGGGATGTTTGTTTTGGTTCTTTTTTCCCCAGAACTGGCTGTAGAGGAGCAGTTCCCTCTGCTCAGGCCACTGACTGTTGCGTTGAAGGGGTGGGGACTCGTGTCTCTAGTGGTGCTGATGTGATGTCTCCTACGTGTTGAGCGATGGAATGTCTAACTGGTTTGCTAGGATTATTTCTGTAACGGAAGTTTCTAATGATGCTTTTTAAATAATTTTAAAAAAACTAAAAATAAAGGTTACAAGCTGCCAAATCTTTTTTGAGGCTCTGTTTCCTCTGCTGTCCAGCATCTGGAGGTGGAGGGTGGCAAGCCCGGGTGAGCTCTTCTGTTTGAAGAAGGTTTTTTCTTTAGCAAAGCCACAGTTAATGGTTCCAAACACTTAGTTGCTACTCTAATTCAAAACGGGACATGGAACCGGTAGCCTGCTTTTTGTGTGACAGTGAGATGTTCCTGGGTTTGTTACTGCCTTTTCCTGGTCAACAGACAGTCTTGAGTTGGCTTTCAAAGCTGCTCCTTAAAGGCAGCTGGGTCTGCCCGGCTGAAAGTGCATCTGGGTATCTCCTTCCTTTACCAGGATGTAAAGGTTTGTGTCTCCATGTAGAACTGCCCAGCTGACTGCTCTTCGCTTCCCCAGCCTGCCCACGACACAGGCAGGGTACAGAAGTCCTTGCTTCTGGAGGAGCATGGTGCAAGCTTTGCTGTGGGAAGGTGCCTCTTCTGTCTGCTCTGTTCTGGTATGACTGTGTGGAGGGGAATCTTGAGGACAGGTAAATGGTCTGGCGTGGGCTGGAGGTGTTCCACTGTCTGTGTCTGGTGTCTCAGGTTTCAGTATCTCTTCACATAAAGGCCAGTAAACGACAGATGGCTGGAAGGTGGTGACGATTTACAAGCTGGCCTTCCTATTTTCCTGTGTGTCAGGAGGTGGTGCCTCATGTGTTCTTTCTCCAAGACCATTCACTTCTAAACACACGCACACGCTTTACGTAACTGAATTTCTTGGGATGATGAAGTCCCGAGGATGCTGTTGAGTGTTAATTTGGCTGTTCAGAAAGCGATGGTGTTCTGCAGCTAGGCGAGACGAGCAGTGACTCGAGAGCAGAGACAGCATAGTATAAATGATCGGTTTTATTCTGAAGAGAACTATTTACAAAAGAAGTAGAGCATTGTTTTTACTAAAAATATGCTTTATAGATTTGTATGTGCATCTTATAAAACCCATACATTTATTTACATTACTGCTACATACAAAAATTACAGCACTGTGGTACCTGTACATATCTCTAGATACATTCTTTCTGCTCGTCCCTGCTGTGTGCTTTGCTCTGCTCGCTCTAAGGGAATCGTTACTGCAGCACCCAGACACTTTCTTTCTTGGCTTTTTGGTTACAACAATCTTGGGTTTTATAGCCGAGTGGGGAGTGGAGAGTCTGCCCTACGGGGAGGCGTATCTGGAGCTGACCACTCTTACGTAGGACAAGTGCGGGCAGCTGGTGGGTCCCTGCACACACAGCACTGCCTGTACCCACACCTTGCTGCTTTGTGCAAAATCATTCTGTTGTCATTCACTGATCTACTGTTCCTCTCGACAGCAAGTTGCTGATCTGGGTTTGTGTTAAGATAAAGTGCTAGTGACTTGCCTTTCCTTTACGCTTGCTTCTCGTGTACAGCTGCTTCCCTTGCAGAGTTTCCTAGAGGGAGATGGAGGTGGATCCCTTTCCCTTCAGGCTAATGTAATCAACATCTGCCTGACAGCCGCCTGTTGCTGAACTACAGGAAAGGTCCTTGTATCTTTAATCTCAGTCGGCATCTCTTCTCGGTGCAGTGTTTGAACAGTGACTGTGCAGCACGCCTTTATTTACCTCGATCTCAAAAGCAAGGGTGAGTGTTGTATGCAGAGCTGTGCACTCCGCTCCTTCGTTTGGGTTAGTGTCTACCTGCTGGATTAACGCACTCCCTCCATCGCATTCGCTGCAGCCGTGTGTGGTATCAAGTATCACAAGGAAGTGTCTTCTAACCCAATGCCGCAAGGGTGGTTTGAGGCTCCTGGCCATGACGGGATGGGAATGAGGGTTTCGGTGACAGCTCAAAGCAAAGTACTCGGGAGCTTGGTAAAACACAGCATGACAAATGAGAACGGGAAGGACTGTATTGACTGTACTGACGAGCTGTGCTCAGACAAAAACAACAAAACCTAGCTGCTGTGTTAAGGCAGTTTCTGTTCCTGTTGAGTAGCAGCTCAGCACAAGGAGGTCTCCTTTGGTGTGTTGTCCAGTTCATTAAACCCAGTTGTCCTGTATTTCTGGGTTTAGTAGTGCAACTAAGTCTTTAGGCTAAGGGGCTAGTTTTAAGCGACTGTACCCAACTGGCACCTTAGAATGCACTGCCCTTCCTCTTGCAGTCTCTTGCATCACTGTTAGTAAATAAATAAAATTGCTATGGGATTAAGTTAGGTTCCTCCTTAAACAAAGAGACGTGCCGTGCATTTCAATTGCCTACCCCTGCAACCCAATGAGTCACTTTGATCTCAGCACACAGTAGCAGAAGGCACCATTCTTCATCTCCTTACTGCGGCTTTGTTGGATAACTTAAGGCGGTGCTTGCCTTAGGATTGAATCCATCGCCTCCATCAGTCCTCACGGGGGTAGAGTCCCAGATCACTGCTGGGCATGTGGCTGTTGAGGCTTGGGAAATGACAACAGACAGCAGAAAAAAGGCCCCTAAGGACCAAGATGTTCACATGGCTCTCCTACAATAAGCACAATATTGTTCTCAAAGTGTGTAAGACAACTGTTCACAGGCATCGCTGGCATCTGTGACCCCAAGCCTCGTTTTGCAGGTATCCAAGTTAATGCATATGGGTGTATCCAAGTCCTGGCAGCAGGAGATGCTGAGCGTGTGCGTCATGTCTCTGCCCTATTGAGAGTCACAGCACAGGTAAGACAGGAGGATGAGGACTTGCCATCCAGGGAGTGCACTTGGCACTGCGCCGAGTCCCTTTCCCTCTCTTGCACAAGCGGATACAAGCGGAGACTCCACAGCCGAGTGAGAAGCCGCAGAGAAGCGAAGGTTCAGTTTCCTTCCCTACCTCTGAGGCTCCAGACTCCTTTTCCTGTAAGCATCAGTGTGTTGGTGCTGCTTTACCTAGGTGTTTCCTGGAGCAGGATGGTTCAAGTAAATGGGTTTCACTATTGTTTTGAATCCCAAAGAGTACTCTCCTCCTTGCAACATGGAGCTACCTCAGTGCAAGATGATTTCGTATCAGTGTGGTAGTTTCATGCTAACAAGGAAATATGGGAATGCTCGAGTCTTTGTAGGCAGACAGTATGTTAGGACTGAGGTATTATGGATACTCTGTCCCATAGGTTAAAAACAACCAACAAGCCACCAACCTCTTACCTGCTCCTTAGGAGGAGGTGTTTGATACCTAACTCTAGCAGCCTGTTCCTGTAACTAGGGAGCAGCTCCCTGTAGGATGGTGTTTTAGCACCGAAGTTGCTGAGCAGGGCAGAGCTGAGTGTGTATCTGGCTCTGGCTCCTGTGGGACAGTGTAGGTGGCAACTTCTTTAACGCATCAGGGGAGTAAATTAGGGTCTGTGGGTATCGTGAGCTGGGGGAATGTGTGAAAATTACATGGCAGCAGCAGGACATCTCTGAACTTAGGCTGGCGTTCCTTGCTGGTTTATGATGGTAAGTGGTGTTACAGAGAAGAGCTGCAAGGTGCCCATCCAGTGCATAGGGAAGGTCCCTACTTTAGTATTGCAGGCTTTCCAGCACTGCCGTGCGCATCCACGCTACATTCTTTCTTGCAGATCAAGTCATGCTTATAGCAAAGAAGACTCTGATCATCCTCAGTGCACAGGAGATTTGGCTACCTGCTCACCAAAGGAATGAGTAGTAAACGACCCACAGCTAAGAACAAACACTTCTCATCTTCATCAGGCTCATGTGACTCGGGGCAGAGTAAGCCACAGGATTGCCAGAGCTGTGTAAACACACTGATCATCCTTGGCTTTAGTGAGGGTAGATGCCTTTGGGCTTTCTGAGGATCAGGTCTGCCAGCCCAGCACCAAAGACTTACTGACATCCTTACGGGCAGGCTTTCTGTAAATTATTAGCTTTCTGTGAATTATTAGCTAGGCTTTTGGGGGCTTCTTACTCTGAGAGGGGAGGTACATGGCTTTGGGAAAAGGTGTGTGACTTGCTGAGGCTCCACAACTGCCTTTGGCCATTGGAGGGGCAGCAGATACCCCAGGACTGAACATCCACAAAGTTTATCCGGTTTGTAATCTCTTGTAGATGGTCAGTACCTTGGGCAGAAATCCCTAGCATTCTGTGGAACTACAGACTCTGCAACTTCAACTCTGCAACAGGAGGGAGCTAGAGGAGACAGTAGCATCAGCAACCTTCCAACTGCCCTGATCCACCAGGAGCCTGGATCCCCAGCAAGGGGTGAACAGCTGTGCAGAGCTGCAGGGGAGGTGGTGCCAAGGCAGGATCTGCAGGCAGGACTCAACCTCCACCACGGAGAAAGTGATGCTTGTCAAAGCATGGCAGTGCTGGACACCAGTGGGATGGATGGAGCTGCCAGGACCGGAGGGAGGTATGACTCCCCTCTCTTCTTTTGTGTTCAGCTCTCTTTTTCCCCCCTGTGCTCGCTGTGACAGCAGTTCTTAAACCCCTGCGTTGCTTTGTCTTGGTGCTGCTTATTTCCTTCTCCAGCATGAGATTGCTTTTAAGACAATCAGATTCTTCTTCACAGCAGAAACTGGACTGTGTCAAAATGCCTAGAATTTACCCTGAACTTCATCACTTCGCTAAAGAGTAGGAACAGTTTCTTTCTATCAGTATCACATTGTCAATTTGCAAGTCCTCCAGTTCATGTAAACATTTGGATCAGACCAGGTGCGGTGTAAATAGTGCAGAGTCTCAAGGGTTAACTCCTTTGCCCCCTTCTTTTTCCCCTCAGTGGATCAGAGTTGGGTCCATCAGCCAGCTGAGCAGTTGCCACGCTCCCCATCTTGAAGCAGGAAGAGGTTTCTCTTTTTCAAATTAATTTTTCTTGAAAAAGGAAAAGAGACGGTTCCCTTCTGCCCCAGCGGGCTCGTCCCCCTGCTGCTCCGGCCTGAATACAGGGGAGGGTCTGGCACTCCGCTTTGTGCCATAGCCACTGGAGAAGGAATAAGCAAGCTGGCTCCATTCCTTCGGGTGTTTGTCCATCAGCTGCTGGTCAATGACCCTGTGCATGTCATCCTGTGGCAGAGGGAGAGGAGAGGGTTGTTAGTGGCAGCTGCTGCTCAAGGGGAGCTCGAGCAGGGTTGTGGCTGGAATGGGGTGAAGCGTGCTGTGATGGAATGAAGGGTGGGTGACAGGAGTGCAGACAGGCAGCAGGCTCGGCCTTGTTTGCTGCTGTGAGGGTTTTTTTAGTGAAAGACAGAGTAAATCACACAACTCTGAGGGTTCGAGTGCTCCCATGGTCTCACAGAGGAGCATTGTGCCTGCACGGGACTCTGCGACACCCCTAGACTAACTTCCTCTGCTGTCTGCTGCTTGCAGACATCCCTTTTGGGGGGATAAAAACCAAAAAGAATGAACGTATCTGAAATCAAAAGCCAGAGAAAGCAAGGCTGGCTGTGCTAGCAGATCCACGTGCAAGCTGGCATGACGGAGCTGCCTGCACGGACGCTGCTGGTGAGGATTCATCGGGGAAGGTGCCACCAGCAGCCAAGGGGTTGTGGCCAGGTGTGGGCCCACCAGACCCCATGTGGGTTTAGCACCAGATTTACTAGAGAACTATGCTCATCCCTTAGACCCACTCCTTCCCTTGGGCCAGCAGAGTGGTGGGAGCTCTCTGAATGACAGCTTGGCATGAACAACTGCACTGTGGGCTTTCAGATGTACTGGGAACACTGTGGCTTCATCTGCAGCACCGGGAAATAGCTCTACACAAAACAGCCCATTCTGCTGCCACTAATGACATGGTAAAGGCACCACTGAAAACCTGGCTGGCCATCCAACAGAGCTGAAATCTTCGGATCTGTTATTTAAATATGCAAATTTAAACCACAGTTTAGTGAAAATGGGTAACAGTATCACAGTCTCACAGTAATGATGAGGCTGGAAAAGACCCTAAAGATCATCCAGTCCAACCCAAAACCAACCAAGTAACCTAACATCTGACATCTAGATCACGCCACTCAGCACTTCATCCAGCCTGACCTTGAACACCTCCAGAGACGGCGACCCAACCACTTCCATGGGCAGCCTGTTCCAAAATCTGATCACTCTCTCAGTGAAAAACCTTCTCCTAATGTCGAGTCTAAACCTCCCCCGATGGAGCTTAAGACTGTGACCCTTTGTCCTGTCTCCAGTGTCCAGGGAGAAAAGACCAACCCCCCCCGACCATAACCACCTTTTAGGTAGTTATAGACAGGATGAGGTCACCCCTGAGCCTCCTCTTTTCCCAGGCTAAACAGACCCAGCTCCATCAGCCTCTCCTCGTAGGGCTGACCTTCCAGGCCCTTTACCATTCTAGTTGCTCTTCTCTGGACTCGTTCCAGCACCTCAACATCCTTCCTAAGCTGAGGGCCCAGAACTGAACACAATACTTCAGGTGCGGTCTAACCAGTGCCGAATACAGGGGGAGGATAACCTCCCTCTCCCTGCTGGCCACACCATTCCTGATACAGGCCAGGATGCCATTAGCCCTCTTGGCCACGTGGGCACATTGCTGACTCATGCTAAATTTACTCTCCACCAGTACCCCCAAGTCTCTTTCTACCTCTCTAAGAACTCCATTCCCAGGAACCAGCCCCCCAGGAGAAATCCACTGTTCTCCAGCGGTTTGGCCCCTGCTTAGGACCAAGGGCACTATCTGATGAGAACAAGGTGGCTGCAGCGGTGGAAGTGCTATTTCATTCAGGGCAGCAGAGGCGGAAAGGTGCAACCATCACCTAGTGGGTGCTCCCACTGCTCAGTGTGAAACAACACTATCCAGTGTAGACCGATAACCTCCACGATGGCTGATCTCTTCTTGGAGCATTTTCTGTAGGGAAGAGCACTGATAGTCACTGCCTGGACCTGAATTTAGTATGGGGACTTTTCCTGGGGGAGCAGGAGGGTGCAGAGCTACATGGACTGGGGAAGCTTAGGATCTTTTTAGAGCAGGGCTGGGAAGGAGAAAGGCAGAAGGAAAGATGTTAAGGTAAGTACCAACATTAAGGTGATACAGGTTTCCAGAGGAGAAACTGCCACATGAAAACGTGGACACTTGGGATTAGTGCTTGGATTTTTGAAGGCACCTCTTCTAGCAAATGAAGTAGGCACCCAGGCTCCAGCATCACAGATGTGTGTCCTTGGTTAACCACCTGATGACAGGTAAGTATGGTCTTACACACATTTATATATACAGTGTGTCTATATACATATACATACAGTAAGCAGTACTGAGAGTGCCCTGCATTTGGGTCCCTGTTAGTCTGATGTGTGAATCAGAGGGTGCGTCACTTGGTGCTGGAACTTTGGGGTAGACGGATGCAGCAAGGCTGAGGTAGAGCTACAGTTCCTGTCTTGGCACTAGGTAAGGGCACAGGAGTCTCCAGGGAGAGAGGAAGGACAAATACCAGTGGTATGTCTGATAGAAAGGTCCCATAAGGCTGAACGACAGGGTACCAGTGTGGTCTGGATGTTCCAGGCTGGAGATTCTGCTCTTTGCAGTAGAGGTGAAGTTAAAGGAGGTGCCAATGGCATGTAGCCTCTTTGGAAGCGGGAGCTGGACACCCTTGCATTAGTTGAGGGTTGTAGCTGCCCAGCATGATGTTGGGGGCTGGCTGCTGTGGCAGGCTGCAGCTCTCTACTGCCAATGCAGCCTTTTTCTAACCCAGCAGTGCCCCGTCACTACTGCACTGAAGGCACTGAACTCTCTTTTCAGAGAAGAAACAATCCTCTTCACTTCCAAGTTAGCTCCTTCGCTCTCCCAGTATCACAGAGTGTTAGGGATTGAAC
>VZRI01013395.1:651362-695042 GCA_013397515.1 Upupa epops
CATTGATCAACATTAATGAGGTCACTAACACCATTCCTGCCAGCAGTCAGACAATGATGAATACCAGTGGGGGTCAGATTAGGTGTGGGGGTGACACACACACCCAGTCCCATGCCAGGCTCAGACGTGGGGGTGTTTTGCTTGTGGCCTGCATGGCTATGTGCTACAGAGAACAGTGATCTCGTTGATGGTCCATGGTAAAATGTAGAGCACAAGTGTGTAAGAGCAAAATGTTATCAGATGAAACCCTCCCTTTATGCCCAGCTAAAGCAGAGCATCTCATCCTTCCACTTTATCAGGAAACATTCAGCTTTGCAAAAATAGCTCTTAAAATACATAAATGACTTATTTTGTGCCTCTGGCTTAGCTTCTGTTCTGGGGACATTAGGTGCTTGGAAGCTATTTTGCTACTGCAGAATAGCACTTCAGGTCAGTTCATTGGAAATGATTTTCTGCAAAGCTAGTGGGCCTGATCCTCATCTCAGAGAGGCAATAGGAGCACGAATGGGGTTGCTGTACTGCTGCAACTAGGTGACACTGTGAAGTGAGACAGCAAATGGCTGTTGTGAAAAGCCTAAACTGGAGATATCTTACACTAAATACCGTGTCTGCTAGTAAATAGACCTCAATTTATACCATCCGTCCAGAGTGAAGCAGAACTTGGATACAGACAGCTCCTATGCAGAGGATAATTAGACTGAGAAGTAAAATTTCAGCCTGTATTTCAAGATGGTCTAGGGGTTGGGGAGATGTTGGGATGAGGGCTGGACTTGATCCTGGAGGTCCTTTCCAGCCACAAGGATTCTATGATTCTAAGTTACACGGATACTAGACATGCCAGCTACAGGATCATCTGTGTGCCTCAGCCTGGCTTTTCCCAGGGTGACCTGGGAGGTAAAGCCTCACTATGGGGAGTAGGACTCTGCCCCCCATGCCCTGGCCTGGTGCTGGGGTGAGGGGTTGTGTGCATGCAGAGTATCAGTGGGTGATGGAGAGCCCCCACTGGCCCTACTTGGCAGATGACAGTAAGGACAGACACAGATGTGGGTGATGGTGGTAGCGAATGGAGCAGGCAAGGGCACGGCGGTGCTTGGCGAGGGCTTGGGGAGGGGAGCTCACCTCAAAGGCAGGAGGGGTGTACGACTAAAGCTGTTGGTACAGGAACTGAGAAAGGCCACTAGATCAGAAACCAAAGGAGCCAGATAGTAAAAAGCCCTGAGGAAGCAAACTGTAAGCAGGAGAAAGAAAAGAAAAGAAACCAGAGAAACGAAAACAGTGGAGTTGAAACAGGAGTGAGGTTGTACAGGAGAGGTTTCTACTGGTAAGGCTGGTTGTTAGTAGAGCTGGGGTCTCGCATGGTCTGCAACAGATTACTGTAACTGGTCCAGACCTTTGCTCTTATATCTGCTGTTTCCTATGACAGCAGCCCTCCCTTGATGCTGGTTTTCCAGGAGGAGACAGCTTTGTCTGCTCTCAAGGGCTCTTTGCCTTTATGTGGGTTTTCTCCACTGACCCCAAGCAGAGCATCTCCAGGTCAGCCACTGCATGCTGCGGAGCTGGGCTTTCTACCTTGGTGGAGGGCTGTGATTTTAGCTTCTCCGTCTTGCTGGATCTTCAGAGTTGATGAAAACAGTGCAGTTATACAGTGAAACAATCGCCACAACCTCTCTGCTTCCCACCTTTTTGCTCTGTATGGAAATGCAAGGTTGTGCAGTACCCACTCATCCCCAGGGCTGTGCCTGCCCAGGGACATCTCCTGCACAGGCACCTTCCCTCCTCCATAGGAGGTTCCTCTGCACACTGTATGTTACCCACGCCTTGAGCAACCAGTTTGCTTCTCCACTGTAACAGTGTGTTCCCATACAATTTCAGCTCATAGCTGAAAGGCTTTGAGCAGGAGAGGGCTGTGGTTCACCCTGCTGAGCACTGCTGTGTCACTGGCTCCTGCAGAGCCTAAGGCAAACACTCCTACCTCTGGATGCTTGTGCTGAGAATGTAGCAAAGCCACAGGGAGGGGTTAAAAATCACCCAAAGGTGTCTCCTGGGCCCTGTGTGTGCCATCCAGATGCTACCCTGCAGCACCCAGGGGCTGCTCACCTGCCAGGCCTCCAGCTGCTGCGAGAGGTTCACCTTCTGCTGGATGGCATCCAGCAGCTGGCTGTTGAGGGACATCATGTCGACCTTGCACTTGGCCAGCTCCACCTCCACCGCGTTCTTCCTGGGGGGAAAATGAGAAATGGGGGCATTGACCTATTCTGTTTTTTACATTTAATTAAAGGAAGTGTTTAACTTAGCCTTGAGGAGAAGTCAGCAGTCTCTTTTACCAACAAGCCTCCAAATCCAAAGCTGTTCATCTCCATTGTGTTCTGGACAATCTGTTCACCTGAAGAGTGAGGCAGAGCTGTAGACACCGTTACTGTAAACCCAGTGGATTTATGGTAAGCACACCGTGAAGAACAGAGATGCTCAGATATGCTGCTTCATGGGATAACCCAGTGTGCCTGGGTAACGTACAGGGTCTGCTGTTAAAAATGGGTCTAAACTGAGGCAGAATCCACATGTAAAGATGTTTTTACTTTTGTTTACTGCAGTACAGGGAAGGAGCATTGGAGCGGGCTACCTAGGGAGGTTGTGGAGTCTCTTTGTCTGGAGACTTTCAAGATCTGTCTGCATGTATTCCAATGTGACCTGCCCTTGGTTCTATGGTCTTTCTGGAACAGTGGGGTTAGACTCGACCTGTAGAGGTCCGTTCCAACCCCTTATGATCTGTGTGTCTGTGTAACGCGTATGTGCAGCAAACCAAATGATCGATGTCTGCTCTCTTGATGCATAAGGTGCCATATAACCCCAACAAAACCCCTCAAAACATGCAACTCTGCTTTCAGCTAGGGCTGAAGGAAGGAAGAAATGAGGAGTTGATCAGAACTTCTTAGGGATGCCCAGCTGTTAGAACTGTTTGAACTTTAAGGAAAGCTCCCAGTTTCAGTGGGGTTGTGCTGGCCCTTGGGAACACTGTTGCTGTGTTTTGTTCCTGACATTTAAGTGGCCACCAGGCATGTGAAGCCATGGCCAAGGTTGCCCAAAGGGACCTGAGTGCTCAGTGGCTGAGATGCTGTAGCTGCAAGTGGATAGTGGAAATGGATTGTTCTTTAGGAAGAAGCAATGTCCTAAGCTGTCCAAGCTGGGAAATGCTGGTTGCTCCCCATGCTGGGAGCGCACTGCTGAGTGCAGCCCTGAAGGGTTCAGCTAACTGTGTGATGGGAAGCAGTAACTTCACTTGCTGGGGAACCATATTTCCTTACAAATATTTTTCAGGAGACAGAATGGCATCTAATTAACTGCAGCCAATTCATCACCTCCTAATAGCTCCCTTGTGCTCCCCTGATGAACAGCAATGTGGGAATTTGTGTTTATATTCCAGGTAGCTGTTGCTTAACATTTCCTGTTGTAGGATCCTATTTTCCTGTTGCTTCTCATGTTGCCAAAATTCAGCTTCAAGCTAAAAAAAATTTCCATGCCAGATGTCTGCATCAGACAGTCATTTCATTTCTGTTCAGAGGCAGAGATATATTTTTGGGGAAGGGCTTCAACAAAAATGACTTAACCCTTGAGGTGTGAGGTGGGAAGCAAATCCTGAGCCTCCTCCCCAGCTCAGTCTGTGCAGGGATGTTTCATGTCTAGTGACAAGATGCTCTTGTCTGCTTTCGTTTTGCTCTCTGCTCATTAATTACCCGCTGCTCACCCATGCTCATTTGTCACATCCCCCTTTCTCTGGGCTCCTGTTGCTCCAGGACAGTCAGCTGTAAATACTAGTGCTTTGTCTGGGTACAGTCATTAACTGCTGTGGAGGAGCTGCACCCTTCCACTCCCGGCAGTGCGTTTGAGCACCCTAAATAGCCTTTTGTGTGAAGTTCCCCGCTGCTGCTCAGATATTACCATGCTGGCTGCGTGTTGCCATAGCCACAGCAGAACCAGCAGCTCACACAGACTGGAAATGTCTGAACCACCTCTCCGCGCCCAGCAGTGCAGCTGGGATGCTCCTGATTTTTGCCAACAGGTGGAGGTGTTTCAGAGGACAGCGATGGGAATTTGGTAGCTGCCTACTTAGGTGAGAGCTGGTGAGGCTGCTTGAAAAAGGATGGATTGTGCAAGCTGATTTAGCTCCCCACATCCTCAGAGCAGCCATGCTATCGCACTCCTCCTCCTGCCTGAGTCTTAGGCATTTCTGTAAGGAGATGGACTAGTGGTGATCCTGGCCCATCTGCTTATTGATGAGATTCTCAGATATATCCTTTGTGGCTAGAGCACAGAGGGTTTCTGCCCCTCTTCTCGGGATAAATTTGGTCAGGAAAGAGTGGGAAGTCCAATCACAGAGCTGGGGAAGGGGATGTGGGGCATGAGGCAGCAAGGCTGCACATGTCTATGAGGAGGATGCAGAAAACAAAAAGCCAAATCAATGGAAGAATCCTGAAAGAAGAAACGGGGAATTTCAGGCCTGGAAATACAAAAAAGACCCTGGAACAGGAAAGGAGAGTGACCAGAGAAATGGTTTAGAGGGAAAAAGCCCAAACTGTAACAGGGATGGACAGCAGTGCATGCCTGACTGTCTAGAAGAGCAAAGGAAGAGAAACCCCACAAACAGAGCAGACCTAGTGCTTCCATTTTGTTCCTGCAGCCCTCTCCTCCTTGGTGTGAGTCAGACCAGTGCTACGGAGGGCAAAAACTTAGTTCACAGCATCCTTCAAAATTTTCCCAGTCCTGCCAAAGGGAAACGTGCATCTTCTGCCCTCCTTCCAGGCTCCTGGCAGCACTTTGCAACTCCACCTAAGCTAAGACTCCCTTCATCACTTTGTAACAGCTACTGAAATTAGTGGAAGGTGGAACAAATCCACCCTGGGGGGACCTCCTGCTGTGGCACTCTAGCTGCTGGCCCTGCCTGGCCTTCGCTATTGGTGCTGCTTACTTGGCAATGGCCTCATCTCGATCCCTGATGGCCTGCAGGAGCCGTTCACTTGTCTCCTTGTCTTCTGCAGCACCTCGCAGCCGGTCCCGTTCCTCCTTCAGTGTTGTCATTTCCACACTCAGCAGTGTGACCTGCAGGGAGTGGAAGGGTGTGAAACACAGGGTGGCTCAAACAAGTTTACCATCAACTGAGCTTTCCTGCTTGTAAGAGAAGCTCTGTCTGCTGGGAGGGGTTGTTCGTGCTGGTACAACCCTCCTGAAATCATAGAATCATTACAGTCAGAAGAGACCTACAAGATCATCTAGTTGAACCATCAACCCGACCCCACCCTGCCCACTAAATCCTGTCCTCCAAGGCCACATCTATGTGCTTTTTGGACCTCTCCAGAGACAGTGACTCCAACGCTTCCCTGGGTCACCCTTAGTACAAGCAGCAACAGTACTGAAAGCTCTGTGGGGCTGGACTGGCCTGCAACTGTACTGTCCTATGGCATTGATGCTGAAATATTGTCCCTCTCCAAGGGCTTTGCTTTGTGCACGCTCAGCCTGCCTGTGGGATGCTGATCTTTCCAGGGTTGCATTATTGCGAAGGTTTTTTGGAGGGGGGTTGGTGTGTTGTGTCCCTTGAAGTAGTGTGAAGCTGAAGACAAAGACTGTGAAATTCCCATCAATGCTGCGGAAGGTGTTACCGGCACATCTGACGTTTTTTCTTAGACTTTAAAATATGTGCCCAGCTTTAAATAGTCTGACAAATGATCTACGGTTTTGGTCCTGTGCAGAGTGAGTTAATAGGGTGTGAAATCATGCAAGGATTGCATTAGCACAGCTTTACAATATTTCATACGCATTTAATTTCCTTGTCTAGGACACACACGGGCTCTGTTACGCTACTTCACTACCCAGAAACTCTGCAAGCATTTTACCCGCCTCCTTTCTGTAAGTAACACTTGCATCCTCCAAGAAATCTTTCAATAAAAGGCAGCAGTTACAAAGGGTTTGTGGCTTCAGCACAGTTGGAGGATCTGCTGTTATGGTGGCATGGGTGGGCTGGGGTGGACTGGGTGGGTTAGGAGGAGGGTGTGAGTCCACCCTGTCTGTGCAGAGGCTGCTCACTGTGTGCTGGGGCTGCCAGGAGACTGGGGAGCTCTGCCTGAGCTGTGCCTTCCCATAGCTCAGCGTAGGGTTACTTCAGAGCAGTGATATGAGAGGGAGCAGTGGTGGAAGCTACTTCTGAGCCTGAGCCTTTCTGCTGAATCATTTAGGGACAGTGAATCAAAAGCCCCCAAAAAACTGCATCTGTGGGCAGGTTTGTGGTTGTAAGTGTTTCATCTGGACTTCAATAGGATGCCACAGAGAGGAAATGGACTGAGAAGCTGGTGTGAAACTGCTTTCCAGTGTAGAATGAGGCAGGGCTGATTCCTGTCATCAGCAGCTCCCCTTGCTACCAGGTAGAAGCAATGAATGTGTGTGATGCTATGAGGCCCCAGGAGCTGTTTAGAGGAACAGCTGTCCTGTATCAGTACTGGTGACAGCAGGGAGTGATGCAGAAGCATCACAGTACTGTTGACTTCGGTGGCTCAGATATCCCTGTGCACTGGTTTTCTTCAGTACTGAACTGAAGACCGTGTTGCCCCTTCTCTGGTAGGCGAGAATAATTTAACTATGAGCAAGCCCCATATGGGCTATGGGCAAAAGCTGTGGGACATGTCTGTGAGGCTGGAATGCTTCTCTGAGAGCTGTGTCTGTTGCATTTGTGGTTATGGCCCGTGTTTCTCCGTAATAACAGAGAGATGTGAGAATAAAGAACTGCAGTCTTCCCTTTGCTCCCTAAATATTCAGAGCTTTGGTTTTTGGAGACTCCTAAAAGCAGAGACAGGGGTTCAGACTTGTGATCCAGGATGGGTCCTCTGGCCCATCCACACTGGAGAGTTTGGGGAGCTCAGACACAGCAAAGAACCAACCAAGTACTGCTCCCTCCTGGTTTCCTATCAAGGCTTTGCATAACCATGAGCAGTGGTGAGGAGGCGCTGCATCTGATGATCTGGCTAGTGTATGGGTAGTCACTCAAAAGCTGAATAAGCATCTAATGGTCTCCGTCTAGCACAGGACTATGGCAGCATGGCCAGAGTGGGGTCTGATCTCATGTCTCACTGGTAGCACAAGTTTGGACCCTCAAAGGTGTATCTTGTGGTGGCCACAGTTCAGAAGGGAGCAGTCCTTTGAGAAGGATGGGTACCAGGGCTGCTCCCTTGCTGCAGTCTGCTTCTGGTTAACTGCTACAGCAGCAATTCCTAATTTTCCAGCCTTGTACTTAAAGGGAGGCTGTTTGATATGATGTCTGGGATGAGCCTCAAATAACTTGTGAAAAACTGATCCTAAATGCATGAAGCCTCTGCATTACATTTAACAGAATCTCCCTGGTCCAGTCATAATTGCTTTTGGCCCAAATCCTCCTGGGTTATGATGTTGATCTCATGTATGGAAGGCATGTCTTGGAGAATGAGCACAAGACCACATGGTAAAGTGTGGAAATTGCTAACCTGGCTGTGCAGTCGCTGCAGCTCTTCCAAACTCTGCCTCAGTTTCCCCCGTTCTCCCTCCATTAATTCCCTTAGGGCTCGTGAATCCTCGCTTGTTCGCCTGATCTGTTCCTCTAAGGTGTCGTCATCACTTCGCCGAGAGCTCTGAGAGCGAGAGAGAAACCTCTTGCTCAAATACCACTTTAAAAAAGGCAGTTGCAGTTGCGTGACACTGGTTTGGGATGGGGCACTAAACAAGGAATAACAAAGTGTGACTGTAACTTGGGTACAGTGTCAGTTCTGTTCTTGTGGACCTTCTCACTGGAAACCTGCTCAGACAAGCATAGTGCTTCTACGTAAGATACAAAGAGCATGCAGACATGTTCTCACCTTAGCACGAACCACAGTTACAGGGATCTACAGGGCCACTTAGCAGCGCATGGACACAGTCCCTGTGTCTGTGGGCTTTTTGCAGGACTTCTGATTATTTAGCAAACACAACTTTATCTCTGTGCTCAACTTTCTTATCAGCTGCAGCAGGTACTGAAGAGAGAAGAGTCAGTATTCTCACATGGGCCTGCAGTTTGCCCCATCTTCATTTGCATGGCATCTCAAGTAAGTCATACTGGCAATGCAACCAGCTTGAGCGTGATGAAACAGGGCTGATTTAAGCCATCACAGAAAAGTGAGGTGTTTCCTTGTAATTCTGCACTTCTGTGGATACTGAGTGGTCCTCCATTTCATTCCCTGCTCCTCTGGGACCATCCCCAATAGACACCATCTTGGTGTCTCTTGCTAAGACATGGTATACAGTGTTAATTTTAGGGGCAGAACCTACCCCTTAGGGGTTATAATAGTTTTGTGATAGAGCAGGGATAGGTAAATCCTAAGAGGAATAACTGATGTACAAGACAATCTGCAGTACTGCTATGCTGAAACTTGAGCATTCTACAGCTCTCTTGGAGAGCCTACCTTCCTTAATGTTCCAGAGTGACTCCCACACCAATGACAGTTGAATGAGCTTGTAACTTACGGTGGTCTCACCACTGCAGGCTGCACTGCTTGGCTCTTAGCTGGCCATGTGAGACACACAGGGCCAGGCTGTACATGGTGACAGCTCTGCAGACCACAGATGTTTTCTCAGGGCACTTTAGAATCCAGTGTAAACCTGCATCAAGCTCTGTCACCTGGGCATGGGAACAAAGGCTCTCTGTGCCACTGACTTACCGTGGAGTCTGCCCCATCCAGCACATTTTGTATCAGTCTTTTCAGCTCACTGATAGCTGCCCGTAGGCTCCCAGCTGGGACGTCTTTGGCTGATGACGTTTCTGAAGACTCATCCATGGAGGAGTCTGTAGAGACTGCTGAGTCTGCACTGTCATTCCCTCTGAGATGGGAGCAGAGATACCGCACTTGGCAATACGCTTCCCAGAGCTGCAGCCTCAGCTGGAACAGGAGAGTCTGACATTAGCCTGGAACATCAAGACCATAGAGATCCCCCCTCCATGGCGAAGTGATGCATATGGTTGCTCAACCTCACAAATACTTTTCTAGCTTGCTGTGTTTTGAAATGAATACAGAGATTTACTTTCATGTGATCAAAAGAGTGTTGATACCAGAGTTGAGACCACAACCCCTATTTTCTGGCTCTTGCTTCAGCTCCAGATTCAGTTCAAATGCATTGAACTCCCACTCTGGGGTTGGTCACAGTGGTTCATTGGCTTTCCCAGGGGCCAGAGGGCAGATACCTGTTCTCGTTCTTGTTCTAGCTCCTCTGCTTCCATGCTCTGCTCTATCTCAGATAGGAGGGATGTGCTGGTTGTGTTGAAATGTTGGAGACTTCTCTCCTCACTGAGCTCTTCTACTTTCCCCTGCAGCTGCCGGTAGGACAGGCGCACCTCCTGGAGCTCCAGCTGGCTTTGGTGCAGCTTGAAAAGAAAATTGAGGAATTTGTCAAGGAAGTAGGTAAAAAAGAATAGCGGAGGTGCTGTGGACTGGATGAGTCCCTGGGCTTGTGCAGAAGCTGAGAAGGAGGAATGGGTGTGACGAAAGAGGGTTTCCAGCCAAGAGGAAAGTACTCTGGACTGGTATGGCTATTTCTTGGAGCCTAATAATCTCCAAAAGTCATTAGACATTGTTTAGACTCCAGAACATCCTGAGAGGTAAAAATAGCAAGCTAATCAGCACTAAAGTGAGAAACATTGTGAAGACGTTGGGGCTGAGGTAAAAAGATCTGCTGAAAACAACACAGCAGGAAATGAATCCAAAAAGGAAAACAGTAGACATATTTTAAAAACCCACACCTATGTATAAATACAAATATATATGTAATTGAAAAATGGTTAAGGGCTGTTTTAGAGAGCTGGGGATCCCATGGTTGTCAGGCCACAGAAGAGAAAAGAAAGAATCTTGCTCTTTACTAAGATGCCTGAAGCCACAGAGGTGTCAGTATGTTCTCCTGGGAGTGATGTTTGGTGACACATGGTTGTGAACACCATGGGGCTTGCTGGGAAGCCACCTGAGCAATGAGAGCTGAAGCCAGCTATTGCCCTCTGGGATGGCAGGGTCTAAAGAAGCCCCTTTCGAAGCCTGGATTTCGCTTGTTAGGTTAGTAGATTTCTACTTAAAAATCTAGTAAAATGAGCTGCAACCAGAGATCTCTGCTTTTCAATTCCCTTGCTCAGATCTCCTTCCAAGGTATTTGCTGTCATGATGTCCCACAATAGCTCCTGTTGTCTCTGTCCCTATGGGCAACACCCAAGACCTTGCTTGCTGCCATGCTCATATAAACTATTTTATTCTTCTGCTTGTTTTGTCTCTCCATTCCTGATTATGTTACTGGTCAACTTTACCCCAAACCATGTGCTTTTAAATTTTCCCTCTGTTTCCTCTCCCTTTTCTATCTCCTCACTTGAAGGTCCTTGTCATGGCTTTGTCTCTCCAGAATGAGAACTCGATCCTGCAGCTCTTCCACAGTTCCCTGGAGCAGGTCATTCTCCTCCATCATTGCACTAAGGCGATGCTCCAGCTCTCGCTTTCTGTCCGTCAGCATTTTGATCTGTGGAGGAAAAAAGGTGGTATCAGACCCCTCTACTTTCCTGGGAGCAGAGAGGAGGGAAACCACATTTCCAAGAGAGAAATGAAACAGCAAAAAGCAAAAGTATGTATGAAGGTATTCTGTACCTGTGTGAGAGAAATGGTATCGCTCTGTGTGATATAAAGCTTAGGAAAGCTCTGAAGGGAAAATCCTCCTTCCCTAGACTGCAGAGGCAGCTCCAAAGGGGCCAGGTGCACACTGGCAGGAGAGACCATGGAGCAGGCAGAAATGTCTAAATAGTTTAAGTGGAGACCAGCCCTGCTCACCCCTTGTACCTTAACATTTACAAGACTGGGCAAAGCTAGTTCCTTTTCCTGGCTGGTCCCTGCCTGAGCCTGGTGGCATTTTCTTTCTCCTGTTTGGGTGCTAGGGGCCAGAGAGTTAGCCTGCAGGATGGTGCTCTGTGCAGGGCTGGGACACAGCACTGCCCATACACTTTTCTTAATTGCTGCATGTTCACCAGGTCCTCACCAGGGATTTGCCTGTCTGTTCACTTGTGAAGACTCCTTTCTGTGCCATGCTTATTTTTAGTTTCCCAGGGATCGGTTGCCTTTAAAAAGGGTTCATCCCTTTTAATGGTCAAGGACAGCCGTTTCAGGTGAAGAAGGACAATATGCCAAGCAAACCCTCCATGATTCAGTTAGCTGGGAACAGTGCACAGGATGAATCAGCACTAGCCAAGGTCACTTCTTGTTTAAGCCAGAAAAAGGAGCCTTTTCCCAGACTAGTCCACCCAGGACCCCTGGGAACTGGGTTATACAATTTACAACCCTAAATATTCCCTAAGGCCTCCTTTCAATTCCTGAACAAGTATTCAGGAACTTGTCACTGCTTTCTTGCTCTCTTTGGGACCTCGTCTCTGCTTCTTTCCAAGTCGATGGGCAGATTTGGCTGCACTAAGAAAGATTAGCGAAGTGTGTGGACTTGCTATTTCTGTAGGGTAAAGGCTGCTCTAGGTATTAGAAAGCTGCTCTTATGTGACTAATGGGTTCTGAGAAGCCTCTTCCCACCATCATTGTCATTTGTGTGGGTTGGAGAAAAGGGGTGCAAGAAAACAAGAGATGCAATAGAGAGACTGCATTGAGAGTTCCTATTTGGTATCCAAACCAGTAATGACCACCCTGTCAGTGACCGTAAAACAAAAAACCCCATTGCTCTGCCATGGGCCCTGAGCCATGAGAAGGACACAGGGGGAAAGGGATTTGGAAGGCAAGAGACAGGAAGGAGGTGAGGAGGCAAGACGAGGCGTGCACAGCGACAGGCATGCATGGTAACAGCAATGCATGTGCAGGCAAACCCCTTTCCTCCATACTTACTTCAAGGACTTGCTGCTCCACACCAAGGGGAAGGGAAGAAAAGGCGAGGGACCAGCAGGGAGCAGGTGGGAGTGGGGAAAAAAGAAGAAATTGAGAGGTTTTAGGAAAAACTTTTCCAGAAAGTTAATAATTAAAAAAAGAAAGTAGTCAGGTAGTAGAGTTGGACATCTTCTACCCGTCTAGGTCCTGCCTGGATGGTCCCCAGCAACCACCATCAGGGAATGGAAGAGGAAGGAAGGTAACATCATTCCTGCTGATAGAGATAAAACAGGCAGGGGCTCTTTGCTTTTCAACATGCGTGGCTCAGAGGCAGGAGAGGATTGCTGTTTTCTTTGCAAGCATGAGAAACAGACCTTCCCACCTACCCCAGAGTGTAATTGTACTGGGCAGCAGCCCTGCTGTTTTCTTTGCAAGCATGAGAAACAGACCTTCCCACCTACCCCAGAGTGTAATTGTACTGGGCAGCAGCCCTGCAAAAGCACAGCCATGGTTTGGTTATTGGAAGATCCTTCTCATCCACTCATTTTGCAGACACCCATGTGGCTGAGGCAGCCAAGGGAACTGTCCTGTGCCACCCCAGTCAGCCCTGGGTTACAGAACAGATCCTCGCTGCAGGAGTCCTTTGCCTCACAGCTACCATCTTTGTCTTTGCTTGCTGCAAGCAGCAGGTTTTGTCCAGTTCAGAGGTGTTCATTATACTGGTTAAAACAGTTCTGGTCACCTTTGTAAGTAATAAGGCCAAGCACAAGCGACCCACCTCAGCTTGGAGACTCTCAAGCCGAACGATGTGTTGGCTGCTGGAGGAGTGCTTCTCCCGAAAGTCTTCCCGAAGCGTGTGGACCTGTAGAGAGAGCTGCCGCTCCACCTCTGATGCCTGCAAGGAGACACCAGCCAGTATTACCCCACGGAGTCCCATAGATGGAAAGCAATTATCTCCTCCTGCCCATGGGAAGTTCTACCCTGATGTGACTTCTAGGGCACAAGCCCTAGTTTTGGCAGAAACTCTGAAGCCTGCATAGTCTGGCTGGGGGAAATGCTCATCCTACACACTTGCTGAGGAAAGCAGCCATTTAGACCATGTTGATTTTCCCCTGGGGCAGTCAAAGGGACACAATCCGTAACTTTATTCCATTGCAAACCAGTCTGATAACTCCAGTGCCACACAGGGAATGTAACAAGTGTTCGTTTCCTCTTGTTTCTGGCTCCCATCAAGGCCAGACAGAGAAGCAGCTGCTCCATAGGCCCAGTGCAGGATTTGGTTTGGCCCTTTTCCCATTTCGAAGGTGGATGCCCCATTTATGCAAGGTGGTTTGAGGACAATGGAAAGGCTATTCATACCTGCAGGCTGCACATAGCCTTTATAAATGACAGAGTAGACATGTTTATTCTCCAGACAGTTTAATGGCTGATTTTTTACATGGTGAACGTACTCGTGTAGGCTTATAAAAGAATGGAAGGCTTTTACAACAAATCCCTAATGAGACACCACAAATGGATGGTTTTCTGTTTGATTAGCCTCCATCAGGTTCCATTACACTTAGACACTGACCTTCCTCTCTGGCAGATAGCTGGAAGTGAGATCAGAGCAGCCTTGAGGAGAAGGACTCGGGGGTGTTGGTCAACGAAAGACTTGAAATGAGCTGGCAATGTTCACTTGCAGCCCAGAAAGCCAACCACATCCTGGGCTGCATCGAGAGAAGCATGACCAGTAGTTTGAGGGATCTGACCTAGAGCGCTCAGGCTAACAGGGAACCTGAGGCAGCAGCTCCACGAAAGGGTGCAGTGACTTGACTTCAGCAGCTTGTGACCTAAAGAATGAACATGCAGACCCAGGCTGAGCTGCCCACAAAGGCAACACTATCCTCTTTTAAAGATGGCCCCTTATTTTGCAGTCTGCAACAAAAGAATTCAACTGAGAAGCAAGCTGTAAAAGGCTGTTCCAGCTCCTTCAAGTGGAAGAAACTTGCTGTCCCACTGCTTTCTTGCAAGGGCAGCAGAGGAGAACGATGCAGCCACTAAAATTAGCCAAACTCTGACCACTGGCTTCTGGAATGAGAAATGGTTTCCAACAATAAGAAATAATCTTGTCTACCAGTCAGTTTTTAGTTCACTTCTTATCCTGGTTTAACATCACCAGTCTTTTCCCTTTCTTTAAAGCCTCGCATCAGAGGCCTTTGCATATTGCCCCACATACTAAAGGAAACTTCCTTGCACAGAATGAAGCTGCCTTGCACAGGCAGAGTACACAAGCTATAATGATAGCACAGCACTACAGGAAGGGGTAGGTTATTTTTCATTCCTTAAGCATCTATAGATTACAAAGCATCCTGAGCAGCTATTAATTGGTGACACTAAGGAAGATGGATGGATTGTGCTTTTTTTTCGAATGATTCACTTGCCTTTGTAAAGACTGCTGAAACATCTCCATGCTGAAGCAATCTGCAGGAGTTTTCAAGGATGAAAAAGCACCAAGTGAAAAAGCACTGAAGGATTTTGCCTGCAAGATGCTGACCACAGTCCCAAGGAGCAGAAATGGTTCCGGATGAGATGACACACTGGTATTTGGTGGTTAATGGTATAACATCATTCATATGCAAGAACAAGTCTATATACAGACAGTGCAAATGTACAATACAGCAAGGCAGTGTTAATAATGTGGAACAGACAACACCTAGCTGCTGTTGCTAGTTCTGGTCCCCAAGCTCGGATTAGAGCAGGTGAAGGGATGGGCTGCAAGTGTGATCCGGATCGTGGCAAGTCTTATATGAGAGGAGTCTAAAAAAAGGATGGCTTGTTTTTATCTCATGCGATGAATGCTGAGAGAGGACTCCCTATAAATACATCACGGATAAGCACGCAGAAGGGAGAAGCACTACTTAAGCAGAAGCACGATTTTGGCAGACAAAGTGATGTGAATAAACTGCATAAGACTCAGGATAGGAAGATTTCCACATTTCTAAGGAGCTGCAGTAGGATTCTTCCTCCTGCACCATTCGAGTAGGAGAAATGGTGCTAAAATAAATTTTTACATGGAGTTAGATCACTTTAGCATGCCATTCCTTTCCCAGGGCTGCCCACAACCAAAGGGAAATGAATTGACCTCAGAGATTGTTTCTGCTTGTAGGACTGTAGGGTTTGTATTCACCAGCTTCAGATCATCACCTGCAGTTTATCTACCTGCTGCTCAGCTTACACCTTATTCCCACAGTCATAGCCCACATGGAGGGAAGAAAGAACTCACTGTTAGCATTTAGGGCCCTAATGCAGACAGGATGTTGCAGTGTCACCTCAGCATTCACCATTTGCAGGCTATCTCATGCAGTAAAGTAAAACCAATTCTTTCTTTAGCCTCGCACAGTGCAGAATGTTCTCTCTGGTGAGCTGTTTAAAGTAAGTAAACACAAATGACTACATCATACTTTTTCCTCCACAGGAGGATGAGGAAAAGTCTTCATCCAGTTCAGAAAGGGAAATGGCTGATGTAAAAAACATTTCACCTTTGCAAACATTTGAGTTGTCACTGACATGAGACAATCTTCTAAGATGAGCTCTGGTCACGGCCACCTCCTCCATGCTACATTTGTTTCAGAGCTTATTAATACTGCTGCTAAGCTGTTCTTTCAACTGATCATGAGGTCTAGATTTTAACATCAATTTTCTATGGAAAGCCACTTTGACAGCATCCAAGATTTGTCAGGCATCTACCTGGGTTCTCCACACTTCTGTACAAGCCTAAATCTGTGTTTTAAACCATAAGCTCTGTGATACCAATGCTTCCAACATGGTCTTTTTCATATTGTAATTAGAAGCTGTAACCTTCTGTCTGCATTTTCCCTCTGTGGCTCAAATGGTTTTGTTGAATTGAAGTGAGTTTCCTCTCCCTCAGCCAGTCTGGCTCTACTCTCATTATGCAAACTGTAGTGTGTTTTCTTCCCCACCAATGTTTAGGAAAACATTAAAAGCTAAAACATTTTGTGGTTACATCAATCATTTCACCATGCATTGATTTTACTAGAGAGAAGTAATATTATTTCCAGAAAGGCAGACATGTATCGCCCAACATAGGAGCTTTACTCTGTAGTTAAGAAAGAATTAATTTCCTGGGAACAGGCAAATTAGCCATCAGTGCCACCAGGCAGAGGTCGAAACATATCTGCAAAAGCATAAACATCAAGTTGCAATTAGATATATTCAATCAACTGTGCCATTTGTTTTCTGGACTTTGGGCAAGGTTGAGATGAGATTTGGATGGTGCAAGAAGAAAAGAAGAGCAGGAGGACATTTTGGCTTCTGCTGTAATTAAGGGCTTTTTTTTCCCCGCATTGCAAACCTGATTTTCTCTTGTGATTAATTCCAAAGTGCTAAAATACACAAAACTGTGTGGATGTTTGGCAGAACAATATGGTTTGCGAGTCATGATAACCCCGTGAGGATTAACATGTGGAATATATGAGTAATAAATAAATGTTAATAAATTGGAGTACTGACACTCCTATGAAGAGAGGGTCTTTGAAATGCTTGGGATGGATTGTCGTGAGAAATGAACGGCCTGTGGGTTAGTCTTATTCAAAGAAAACCCTCTTTTGGGGGAAGATTTGCTAAATAGAACAAACTGCATACAAAATACCCAGCTCTAAGCCATGTCAGAAAGGAAAGAAGAATGGAAAACTAATTTAATAGACTGTAGTTGTGTGAAGAAATCAGTGTTTCCATAGGATTTTTTTCTACAAACTAGATGATTCAAATTTAACACAAGGTATTGAAGATTTTCTTGCCTAAAATAACTAAGAAAGAAAAGTTCCTAATTAGTGCTAAATTGGTAACGCTCAGGAGAGTGTGTCACTCCTTCTATTAATTTGCTAACAGCTGAGTTCAAGGGACTCCCTGTTTCCACTCTGGTACCATTAACACTTCAAACCACTAATAATTGCCTCCCCGGGCTTTAAGTTCCTGAATTCCCAGCTCTTCTCAGGGAGGAAAATATATTTAGCTACTGAAATACAGGCAGAGGAGAGAAAAACCAAACATCCTACTTTAGAATAATGGTTTTATAAAATACATTAATCTGGATGTTGAGGGAAGCCTGTGAGGATTATGACTGTCACCCTGTCATCACAGCCAGCACCCCACTGGTGGTTTTCTGGGCTAACTGACCCATGACAAGAAAAGGTTGAGGCCATGGCTGCTTTCCAGTACTTGACATAAACACCACCAAACCAGTACCATAAATACCATCTCTATTTTGCATTTGTCGAGATTCTTGCTTAGGGAAGCTCTGAGAGCTTTTCCTGAAGTTTTTAATCCAAGTCAACTTTATATTGTTATTTTATCCTTGTTAGCAGATGTGACCTGCCCTGCTTTTGGTAAAGAAGCTGGACTAGAAATCTCCAGAGGTCCCTTCCAATACCTACCATTCTGTGATTTGAAGCATCATTCTATCCAGGAAAGTGCTTCTGTAGTAGTGGTGCTCACCATTCACCAACTTTTTGAGGGCTTTTGCTGATTGATGTGCACAGAGGAGCGAGTTCCCAACTAATGGCTCCTGCAGCCTCATTACAGGTAGGGAGGGCAATGGCAGTGGGATGTGTTGCCCAGGGACCCACTCAGCCACTCTCTTATTCCTACTCCTCAACAAGACAGAGGAGAAAATGAGAAAAAAGCCTCATGGGCTGAGCTAAAGAAAGGACGATCACCTGCCATTAGAGGAATGTGAACTCAAAAGAGTGACTGCGGATGGAATGGGCAAAGACTCGACTGGCCACTGCCAGGGACTGGGTTAATCACGGAATATGAGATTGGAAGGGACATTACGGATCATCTAGGCCAACCTTGGCAAGAGCACAGGCTGGAGAAGATGGCCTAGAGCACTCTGACTAGCTGAATTGTAAAGGTGTCCTAAGTTGGGGAAGCCACCGCTTCCCTGGGAAGATGATTCAAATTGCTGCTTCTCAGAACTGCCTGGATCCTCCTTTGAGCCCTTCTTGTGAATCATAGAATTAATCATTAAGGTTGGAAGAGACCTTCAAGATCAAGTCCAACCCTCAATGTAGATGGAGCCGGGGGCGGGGGTGATTGTGGTTGTGACACCAGTCTGTTGGGTTTGAGCGGATGAGCTGTTGTTGGGATGTTGTTGTTGTGGTGAAGAAGTGAAGGCCTCAGGGCCGGTGCTGTATGTGGTGAACATTGCCACCTGCTCTTGGCATGAGGAGGTGGTTTTGCAGTTCCTGTGGTTGGTGAAGTTTGTGAAGACTGTGGGCTGAGTGGGTATTTTAATGATAAACCTTAAATAAATGCTTTGGGGGAACTGCTGTGGAGCCCAGCACTGGCAGTGGGGCTGCAGGCCCTCTCTGAGGTGAGGCCCAGACACAGCCGGTTCCAGCCAGTTCCAGCTGGTTCTAGCAAGGCAGGGCCGAGCCTGTCAGCCGTGCTAGTGGCCCTCTGGAAAAAACTGCTTCACAGGGGACAAAACACTGTCTGCTAGCGACAAGAGAGGTAACAAGGTGAGAAACAGCCCTGTGAGCAGAAGGAGGAGAAGCAAGAGGACAACCTGGCTAAGGTTCCTCCTGAGGGCCTCTCCCTACTGCTCCCCAGTGCACTGGGGATAGGGTGCACTGTCCCCATCTCCTCCAAATGGCTGAATCCTCCTTTCCGTGCCTTACCCCCTAGTTCTGCTCCTGCCCGTGCATGGGGAAATTTAACCACCTAAAGTATGGAGCAGCTTTGTCCGGGTGTGAGGCCTGTAACCACCTGGAGAAGTTGTGTGGGATGAGAGTTCAGCAAACCTATAATGCTTCCAAAATACTTTGGTTCCATCCATCCCCCAGAAACCACTGACACTGATCCCAAGGGATATTTTTAGCAAAAAATGGATTTTAAAGACTGTACAAGTGCTAGGTAATATGAACCCCCTAAATATCCAGTAGCCATGAGCAGACTGGTGGGTGGGTTAAATACCAGTAGCCAGAGTGAGTAAATCTACTAAGCTATTGCAGGTAAGAATTACTTCCTAACAGGTTTATTTCTCCTCAGGAACCATTTCTGCAACCTGCTGCAGCACCTGTCTTCTCACTCCCTAGTGTTCTTCTTGGTTTTGACCCCCAAACAACTGCTGCTTGGACGTGTGGTAAGATGGGTGAGGTGGCCACAGCAGTGACATGCATGGGAGTCTGGCACTGAGTCACTCATGAGCAGGATGTGCTACACTGTCTTCCTGTCTCTGTCACCTTTTACAGTGCTTTTCAGGCAAATTACTTTATATCTGACATTTGGTACCTTTGTACCACCCACTCAACTACCTGCCATGGTCTGTACACCTCTGCAAGCCTGGTTATTTCTTCTTACTCAGGATCAAATAAATCCCTATCTGCTCAGACAGTAGGGTTTGATTTCATGGCACAGTGCCTGATCTCCTCTGTCCCAGCCATACAGGCTGATGAGCCTTCCCTTCAGTGGGAAACAGGATGATGGTGTAGAGCACAGGCCAGCTAAGCCTGGTTATGGCGTTCTACACTGACAACAGAGCAGATGAACAGAAAAGGAAACACATGAGGATTTTTCTGTAGGACAAAATGAATCTGTCAAAAAAATATAAAATTAAAGGGAATTCAAGATCTGAAGGATGAGAATCCTTAATTGGCAAAGCAAGGAGTCTGACTAATGAAGAAGAGGCAGTGGAATTAGCATTTTATCAGACTCAGGACACATTACTGATGGGAAAAGGCTCATGGCTCTAGCCACTATTCTTTGAGATAAAGGACAGCAGAGAATCATAAGCTAAGATGTGCACTGCTTCCACAGTTGTGACCTTTTGGAAATATGCTTTATTGCTTGTGTGAAAGTGAAAATGCTTTGCTGCACATCTGTTCCCCTTTCCTTTCAGTAGGACAAGTAGGAAATGCTTAGCATGTCCTTTGACCTCCGTCCTATTTACTTGATTTTTAAATTAAAACACACAAGAATGTAGGTAGTCTCCTCTCAAGATTCTCCAGTGGGCTGCTGTGAATGTCTCACACCTGTGAGGCAGAGGTGAGTGTGGAGATGGCTACAAGAGAGAGCAGGAAGGAGGTGGGGGTTTTTTGGTTGGGGTTGAGCATGTACCTGCCCAGAGAAGTGTTAGCGTGGAGATGTTTAGCACCTTGGTGGAAACCCTCACTAAATCTGAAGCTGGACTGCCTGGTTTGGGTGGTGAAGTGCTTGTGCTGTATGGCTTTGGTTGCTTCATGTCTCTCGTGGAGGGCTGCTGCTGGAGGTAAGCAATCTTTGTACTTGCTGCTACCTTTTTCTTTCCAAGTGTCCTTGAAAAATCCTTTTAATAGGCACGGTGAACTTCTGCTGCATCAATGAGCAAAGCGTGAAAGTCAGGCTCTCCTGGCAATGAGCTTGTGTTTTTTTTCTTGTTTTGCAAGCCTAGCTGACAGAACCAGTCTGCAAGGCGAATATCTGAATGCTTTGGCAAAGCATTTAGAGAAGTGAATGCAGAATGGAGGTCTTAATCTATTTTTCAGTAAGTGCTCAATAACTGTTTGGCTGAGGCCAAAACCCTTTAGCTTAAGCTAAATAATCTTACAGGATTAGGAACTGCTGTTGGGAGGAGAAGACAGCTGTGTGCCATATGGGAGCAACTCTACCTCCTGGAATGTCTGTAGGTTCACTGTCTGAATGAAAGGAGTAGCAGTCAATCCACAAGTGGATGTGGATTGTATGTGCTTTAGGAGGTGCTTAAACCTGAGCATCCCTTTTATGTGGTTTATCCTTGACCTAAGCATTTGGCTCTTGTGGAGAGCAAAAATACAGTGTGTAAAAAAAAAAAATAAAAATGAGTCAGTCTTCCTGTGGGAGGGACTGCTGGAGGCCTGCTGCTTCCAATGCTGCAATAAATTAGCACTGGAGATAACTCAGAGGACAAAGTGTGCCTGGAGGACGTGCAGGCAGTGGCTCTCGCCCTCTGTATTTAATTTCTGCTTCTTGCAGAAAAGTGTGGGAGATGAAGCAGCTTTGTACAGTGGCTCCCAGGGCTGGTGTCTGTTGTGGGACTCTGAATGGAGAGCTGAATATGGGGCTTGCTGGTAGCAAATTAACTCCTGGCTGTTGAGAAGGAGTAGGGTGATTAAGTGTAACACTAGCAGCCTCTTCTATGTACCTGACTTTGAATGAAGCAGGTGTTCCTCTGCACTTTAGTTACCTATTTGTAAATGGAAGCAGAAAGGCTTATGGCTTAAACTATTAAGCCTGGTGATGATGAAGAGCAGCTGAAAGGGGCCACCACATTCGTATCAGGTGGAGCACAGCTTGGGTCCAGTGTGTTGTGTAGTGTCTGGGACCTTCAGGTTAAAATGTCTGTTGTTCCTCTACACTTGTGCATGACACTGCAGTGGCTGAAGTTTTGCCTCGGCTTAGCAAATGGAGCTGGTAGAGTGAAAGCTGGATGGTCCACATTTTGCATCAGTAAGCTCAATGGTGTGCTCTCCTATCTACCTCCTAATGCATTTCTAATGTTTAATTTCCATTAATAAGTTATCTTTCCCTGACAAAGGCATTTGTTATCTTGATAGAGTGTTTTGACCAGGCAACCTTTGATGTGATAATTTTTTTAATTCAGGATTTTTGAGCTCAAACCAACATATCATAGAATGGTTTAGGTTGGAAGAGACCCCAGAGATCATCTACTTCCAATCCCCTACAACAGGTAAGGACACCTGTCACTAGTCCAGGTTGTCCAGAGCATCATCAAACCAGGTCCTGAACTATTACAGGGAGGGGGCAACCTGTTCCAGTGCCTCAGCAGTGCTTAAGGATGGAAAAGTATTTCTTCCAGCGTGTTTCTAACCAGATGTAAGTGTTGGTCAGATGGTAGCCTAATGAAATACAAACCACTTAACCAATCTAGAAATAGCTGAACTGGAAATGTACAGATTTAACCTGGTCATTAAAACCTTTGTAGGGGGGGAAGCAGATGATGGCAAAGAGAACTGCAACAGCCTCCTGCTCTGAGAAGATTTGTTGTCTTCCCTTGCTAGCCAGAAGTCAAGATGGTCAATTGACATTCTTGAATTTCACAGAATAGAAATGTTGACTCTCAGAATGGCAGGGGCTGGAAAGCACCTTTTGGACATCATCTAATTCACCTCCCACTGCCAGAGCAGCTTCTCCTGAAGCAGATCCCACACAAACATGTCCAGGTGGGTTTTGAATGTCTCCAGAGAGCAGACTTAACAGTCTCTCTGGAGAACCTGTTCCAGTGCTCTTACCTTACCATAAAAATTTTTTCCTTATGTTGTAATTGAATCGCCTGTTCCAGTTTGTGCCCACTGCCCCTTGTCCTATTGCTGGGCACTATCAAGAAGAGTCTGTTGCCATCATGCTGACACCTGCCCTTTAGATACTTATAAGCTTTATTGAGATCACTCCCCTGTCTCTTCTGTAGGCTAAACAGCCTGGGTCTCTCAGCCTCTCCTCATAAGGCAGATGCTTCAGTCCCTCTGATCATCTTAGTGACTCTGTGTTGAACTCCCTCCAGTAGCTCCCTGTCCTTGAACTTGGGAACACAGAACTGGAAACTCTCTTCCAGAAGCAGCCTAACAAATGCAGAATGGAAGAAGAACCTCCCTTGAGCTACCAACCATGCTCTTCTTAATGCACCCCAGAGGACCTTCTTGGTGTCTTCTTGGGCACAAGAGCACATTGCTAGCTCATAGTCAGCCTGTGGTCCGCTAGCACCCCCAGGTCCTTCTCCACAGAGCTGTTCTCCAGCAGGTCAGTCCACAAGCAGTACTGATGTTTTTCAGAAGCTCCCTACTCAACCATGCTGATGATCTTCTTCCCTTGCTTGCTGTCTTGTTTCTAGGGATGCATGTTCCTGAGCTTGGAGAAAGTGATGATTCAAAACCAATCAGCCTATTTTTCTTAAATTTTGTAAGAGATTGTTTTAGTCAAAGGCTTTAAACCTGGAGGTGTTCAAACTCAAATATCTGTGCCTGGAAGCAGGAGACAATAATTAACCTTCCTGTGGTCTCTTTCTCTGGCTTTAAGGATTCTATCTTCTTTATTTCAAAGACAATGAACAAAGTTCTTCTGGGGATATCTAATAAGGGATGGCAGGCTAGCAGCTCTGCCTGCTCGTGAAGTCTTCATCTATGCAGCCTGTTAATCTCAGAATAGACTCTTAGAATTTAGCAGTAATACAGAAACCAAAGGCTTTCCAATGCTCAAAATTGTTCTTACAATCATGTCTAAGCGCAGGAAAATACAGGTGTCTGCTCCCATACACATGAAATGAGTGGATGCCAAAAAACATGGCTTCCATGTTTTTTTCTCTCTCAGAAAGCTTTTGTCCAGGAAAACATTTTCTAAAACCTAGATGTATATTTAAACTTTATGGTAGATTGACCTGTGTGATGTTTTATTAGCTTTTAAGTCCCTGCTGAGTCTGTCTCCTGATAACTTTTCTCAGATCATTTCTTAAAAACAAGTGATGTGTTTGCTCCTTTTTTCCCCAACTTGATGAATTTATTGGCTTGACTAAGGGAAAATAGAAGATGTTCTGTGCAGCAGGTTTATTTCTCATAGCCAATGCAGCAAAAATTGTCTGTTTTCTGTAGAAAAATAAGGAAATCCAAACCCCATAGTGAATACTGTCTGGGATGGGAGCCATGACTTAAAACGATTCCATTAAAGCATTCTCTTAACTAAATGTTTTTATCACTGATAGGTGCAGTAGGGTGATAAATGAAAGGTGAATACCATAGAAGTTATCAAGTTTATCACAAGTGTGGTTATCTCCAAAACAAACTCAGATGGCAGCATGTCACAATAGCAACACTAAAATGAATAGGTCTTAATCTATTCTCTTGAAAGATTGTTCTGGAACTGCTATGTAACATTTCTTGGTCAGCTAGTATTTGATCTGTCATACTAAATGCAAGAGAACTGTGCTGCATGCCTGCAGACAAAGAGCTTCTAGAGACTCCATTTAACTTAGTAATACTTCTTCCTGTACTTCAGCAGCCTCCAGCTATTCCTGAATTGTTCTCCTTTGCTGACAGCATAAAAAGATCCGTTTAGTGCATAAGGTCTTTGGAGCAGACTTTGAGCACAGACCTTGCTCTTGGTGATCACTAACAAAAGCTAATTACACTATGTTACTAACAGTATCTGAGTGTTTCTGAAGCTGTATACAGATCTATACTTTGTACATCACCATATGCAGCAAGTACATGAACACTTGGCTCCTCTCAGCCTGGCTTTGCTCTGCTTTCACTAAGGTTCAGTTTATGACTCAGTGCAGCAGATGACTGGGCACAGAAGTGCTTGTTTACCTTTTTGTGCAGTGCCACAGATGTAAGTGCTAAGCAGATTAGATCTCTAAGTGGAGATCCTTAGTGTGGGGACTTGGCCTTCAAAGCAGTCTGCACCTCTGAGGCAGTATCAAGTGGCAAGGATGTTGCCACAAAGCTGCCTGCAAACCAACACTGTGGTTTTGGAGAACTAAGCATCACAAGAGATCTTGGTCTGGGAAACATTGTGGACAGGCACCAGCAGGGTGCTCAGGTGGCATGAAAGGCCAACAGCAGCCTGGTTTGTGTCAGGAATAGTGTGGCCAGCAGGACTAGGGACATAACTGTCTTCCTGTACTGGGCACTGGGGAGGCCTCACCTCAAGTACTGGGGGTAGTTCTGGGTCCCTCACTTCAAGAAAGAGATTGAGAGGCTGGAGCAGGTCCAGAGGAGCAACAAGGCTGGGGAAGACACTGCAGGGAAAGTGATAAGAGGTTGAGGGAGCTGGGGTTGTTTAGTCTGGAGGAGACTCAGGGGGGAATATATCACTCTCTATAACTGCCTGAAGTGAAGTTGTAGACAGATGGGGGTCAGGCTCTTCTCCCAGGCAACTAGTGACAGGAGGAGAAGGCAGGGCCTGAAGCTGCCAGGGGAGGTTTAGGTTGGATATTAGGGAGCACCTCCTCATGGAAAGGGTGGGTGATCAGACCCTGGAATGGACTGCCCAGGGAGGTGGTGGAGTCCCCATCCTTGGAGGTGTTTAGGAAAAGACTGGAATTAG
This sequence comes from Upupa epops, assembly GCA_013397515.1. Classification (NCBI taxonomy): domain Eukaryota; kingdom Metazoa; phylum Chordata; class Aves; order Bucerotiformes; family Upupidae; genus Upupa; species Upupa epops. The sequence continues at coordinate 676,310 of VZRI01013395.1, forward strand.
TGCCCTGGTCTAGGTGATTGTGGTGGTGTTAGGTCACAGGCTGGGCTTGGTGAGCTCAGCTAGAGCTTTAAGGAAATGTGAGGACTAATGAGTGTCATGTACATGTGTGCGCTTCCTGGCTCTAACTAGGTTAAGAGAACGCCAGCTAAAGGAAACCAGGTAAACCACAACAAAAATGTGTGGCAGGGGCTGTTCTTTAGCTTCCAAGTCTCCCTAGTTAGCAGATTGTTGAACTGTGCTTCATTTGGAAAGCGCCACTCAAGTGTGCTCATACTCTAACCATGGTGACTTCCATTGCTTTCCAGTCGTGTTCTTTTATCACTTCATCTACAGCAGAGAGTAGCTGCCTTGAATGAGTGTGTGCATGTACTATCCTGCACTTGAGCATGGGCTGATCAACTGCTCCAATTCTGATGCTACTACAGTAGGATTTTAAACTGGGATCTTCCCTAGTATCAATGCCTCATTAACTTTCTCTTCCTTTTGCTGCCTGAAAGCAAAAATAATGTGATTAGTGATAGACAAGATCATGGTATTCAGCTCTCAGCAGTTTTTATTCCTCCTGCTGCTGTAGCTGAACTTTTCTATGTGTGGAACCCTGTGGTAGCAATATTAAATCTACGGAGCGTGTGCTGTGTGCAGGAGTGTCTAAAATGGTGTCACTCAACATTTTTGTTAGTAGATACGTGAGTTGGTTAGGAAGAATTTTATCCTATCTGTGCTAGAAATCTGTCTTAAGCCACTGACCCCTCTTCCCCCCTCCTGTGTCATATGCACTGAGGTGTGCGCTGGAGTTGGCAGATGGCTGGGGAGCAAATGGGTCTGGAGAATCACACAAAGAAATAGTGTTGCATGCTGTAACCCAGCTTGTGCCAAGGCGCAGATTTTCTTTGGCCTGCTACTACCCTTCCTACGCTGGCTTCACCATGACCCTTAGCTTGCCTGCCTGGTGACCTGCCTTCTGCAACAATCTTGGATGCTTTTGTTCCCTTTTGTCTCTCAGCTGATCAGTCTAACAGGTATCAGCCATGGCACACTGTTGAACTGACAATAAATACAGTGCTGTGCCAGAGCTGCCTTTGCTTAATAGCAGAAATACTTTTGTTTCTGCTGTGGTGTCTGGTTTTTGTTTTGCTGCTGAAGCTAGTGTCTCTTCTAACCTCCTTTCTTTGTCTCTGCTCAAAGACTATATTTCCTCTTCTGTTGAATTAGAGCAGGTTTTCCCAAGCTGGAACATTTGAAGACTTAAATGGATTGAAGAAGGCACAAATAGTTTAAAGATATCACTTGTGCACCACAGACTGTTACCACTTAGATACTTAGACCCTTAATACTTATGTCTAATGCAGGGCTGCTTGGCTCCCTGCACTGGCAGACTCTGCATTTCCTTTGCAAGGACAGTTCTTACAATATCTTTTGTGATGTTTGCACTGCATGTGGCACCAGCCTGCTTTGGTAGCCCAGTCAGGCCAAATGGGATTCCAAGAGACAAACAATTTTGGCCCAAGCATGGTATGGAGCAGAGGAATGGTCCATCTGCTAAAACCTTGTGCTGTTGGCAGCGTACCTCCTTGACTTGATGCTTTGGTCATGTCTGAGTAGCAGGAAGAAGTGGGATGTGAGGGTCCAGCCCATAGCTGCTTGCTCAGAGGCAGAAAGTCTAGTGTCAGATAAGAGTATGCACATAGGTTTCAAGGGTTGACCTGAAAACCAGGCTAATTTTCTGAAATTAATAGGTTAAAGCATAGCATAAGTTTGTTAAGCTCTTGAGTGGGGATTTGGAATTTCCCAGTGTGATGCCCTGCTGGCACCAGGGAAGAAAAGAGATAAAGATATTATAATTCAAGTTTTCAGCAGAAGCCTTCTCTTAAGTATTGATTCAAATTACAGCTCTACTTGTCAATCTATGAAATGCTAAGTATGTCCACATTATTTGTTTAGAGGACAAATAAAGCTCAGTATTAGTTTTCATCCTTACTCAGGTATACTGACAGGTTCTCAGATTTAATATTTCTATGGTAACACTTTAACATGACCAGCAAAAGAAGAGTGTTTGTCCAGGTCTCTTGATAGAGCAGGAATTTACATGAGGGTTATAAGGCTCATTGGGGCTAATCCCTGCTAGCATTAGACATCATTTGACAGTTGCCAAGGAGACAGGGATAATCTCAATGAGACAAGATATGAGAAGGGTATTTATGGACATTTGCCTAATGATGCTGGTGGAATGCACCAAAAGCGATTATTTAAGTGCCTTTGAACTACTGCCTCATCTGTGGTGGACAGAAGGGATTCTTGTACACAGGCAAAAAAATTTCCCTGGGATATTAAATGATACTAAAGCATCAGCAACTTGCCCTTGATGTTTACAATTTATCCCGCAGTGGCTTCATCCACTCTTGTGCAAAGGGGCAGACAAGGCTTTTGCAGTGTTGGGAGAAGGCTGCCCATCTGTCTGTACTCTTTAGCATCAGCAGACTGTACAAGTATAAACAAGCCATTTCAGTCTGTAGCACTGACACAGGCTTCATGAAAAGTATCCACTTCACATGCCTAAAATACTATCAGGTGCTTTATGTGAATGTCTTGTATGCTAAGTGACGGAGGAAGGAAGGAGTACATGTGTATGTATATAGGGGTGTGTTTGTGTATGTGCTTTGGCTGTGGCTTTCCAGTGTAAACAGTTGTTTACTCCTTCCCTCTCCCCAGGGTGAGCCCAGCTTCACTCAACTGGCTCTGGGTGCTTATGCCACACTCCTCAAGCTATGGGAAGAGTTAGCGTCACAGGCTACTTGGGATGTGGGTCAGATTAGGCCCTTTTCCCTGACCTAGGTTAGCTCATAGGTCTGCATACAGAGATTAAAAGAAACAGAGCTAATGTCTTCATTTTAATAAGTTCATGCTTGGAAAGGCTTTTGCATCATCTGTTTCACATAGCAAAGTTGTTTTGTTTTTTTTTTCAGTGAAATTTCTCACTGAAAAGGGGAAGAGATTGATGGAGGAGCCCTGCATCTGGGACCAGGAGCACTAATGTGTGATCTAGGACTGTCCCACACTGGTCAAATATTCCCCTCCCAATCTGAGATGAGGCAGTGACTTACAATGAAGGGAGAGAGGCTATCTGTCTCCCTCCCTCTCCCCCAACTTGGCCTTCCTAGTCTGTGGTACTGTTTCTCAATAGAAGCTCCACTGAAAGGAAGGAACTGTTTGTGAGCCAGCCTGCTGCTGATGGGCTGTGTCTCGTGGTGCCAGAGTTAATCTTGCTAAGCAGCTCTGAGCTGCTGCATTGGATAATGCTTGGAATGGTGAAGTCCTCTTTAAATGAAGTAAATCAAGCTGGTAATCCTTCATAGGTGGGTTTTAAGGAGTTTAGATTGTACAAATCAGTGGCTGCAACCTCAGTAGAGGTTTCTGCAGCCTGCCTGTCCTTCAAAGGATTCCAAGTGAAATGGTGTTTGGGCTGTCTATTCCAGCCAGACAAGAAAATTGCTTAAGTAGTGTTTCTGCCTGCCTCCAATCCTGCTCTGAAATGCATTTTAAATTCTCTTTTTGCTCTGGTTGGGCTCTGTGTCCAGCAGGGACTCCATGTGAAAGGATGGCGCTGCCTAGGAGATCTTGAGGTGCCTGTTTTTACATTCAAAGCACCAGAGATATGCAAATGCATCTGGCAGCAAAGGGGAAAAAATGCTGTTCTCAAGTGTGTATTATCCTTTTCTACCTCTCCCTCTGGTCTGATCTCATTCCTCCATACCATGAACACAAGCGAGATGAGCCTGAGCAGCTTGAATGATGGATTTTTTTGGGCTGTCTTGCTTTGACGGAGATGAATATGCGGTAGCTCAGCACATCTGTGGGTTCTGGTTTCCTGCAGCAAAGGCTAATGAAGCAGACCTCTCCTTGTTTGTAGCTCTACAGTGTTGAGGGCCAGTGCTTCAGGCACAGAAAGGCTCTAGGAAGAGGATGTATTAATGAAACCATTCATTTCATAAGCATTTGCCTTGAGCTCTTAAAGCTCTGAATATTTGTAAGTTAGTCTTCACTAATTTCACTGATATGACTGATCCCTTGTACTAAGGTGGAAAGAGAAAGGAACATTCAGGAAGAATTTGTGCACAAAGTGAAATACAACATCCAGTAGAGCATAGGGAAATAAATCTCTGGATAAGAGGCCAGAACTACAGCAGCAATTTGAGCTGGCAAATCCCTGTGCAACTTCGTAGCTGATCAATAGATGTTATTTGGACAAATATCCCACTGCTAAATTCTACAAGCAATTTCTTTTGAACAAACAGTCACTTTAGGCTTCCTTGTTTGGTTTCTTCTAAACATAAATCTGCTGGAGAGTGTGACTGCCCCGATAAGAGTCTGTTTGAAAGCTCATACTCAAGTAGAGCTAGGAACCTACCTCCAAACAGTCCCATTTACATTTGTTTTCACCACACGGTTACTTTTTGCCTGTATAGTGAAAATACAAGTCTGTTCTACAGCCTTGGAGATCTCTCTTATTTCTTGTGAATATTTCTTCAGGCTTCTCTACCACTTTGCTTCAGTGTTCAGAAATAGCAGGAAAACTTGACCTGATGCTACTGAAAGTCTTCCCTGCATGAAAGGAAACTTCAGAAGGCTTCTTTCAGACTTAACTGTGCCTAGCACTTCTCATGCCAAGGCAAAAATTGGCCATCCCTGCTTGACTGATGGTTTGGCCATTCTTGAAAGCTTCCTTCAGTGGAGACCTTGTAGCACCTCTGGGCCATCTGTTCTGCTCAGCTAACCTTACAGCTAGGTTGTTTTTCTGGTTTAATTCTTCTCCTGTAAGTGATCCTGATAATTGTCCTTTATGGAGGGGATATGGAGAATAAAGCTTAAACTCTCTAAAGGAGTAATGTCTGCATGAAATGCTCTTTCCCAGGGAGCTCTTTCAGTACAGGTGCCCTGGTTTGAATTAGAACTGAATTCTGACGATTGATTTCACTTTTCAGCTCAGTCTCTTCTAAGTAACTGTGCTTTCTGAAGCAGTCAGTGTCTGCTCCCACAAGTGATAACACTATGTTTACAGTTACTACCAAGGACTGGAAAGCAGAAAGGCTCTTGCTTATACTTGCTCTTACGGAGACCAAGGCCATTGCTGAATCTTGTGTACCAGTTGCAGGTGAAGTAAGTTAAAGGCTACACCCACTGGGAGAAGTGGATGGGACAGGTGACCCTAAACTGACTCACAAGGCATTCCATCCCATGTATATCATCCTGAGGGGTCACAAGGGTCAATCTTGCTTCTTCAATGGCAAGTTTTCCAATTCATAAGTTTATCTCCTTTACCCCTTTCTCTTCCCATTTGGGATCTTTTTCCTTCCCTAGCATCTTGTGCAGCTGACAACTGACTAGTGTCTCAGTGCCTCAGTTTTCTCATGTTGCAATGAAATCTCTATATAATGCTTCCTAAGAACTAAAGCAAAGAACTCTAAGTACTTCTCTGAAAAATCCCCCTATATTAAAATTTGTGGGTTTACTTCGTCCTGAAAGGCATTGTCTGCAAAAGCTGGTAGGCCTGTGTATCTCTTCTGTAAATACAGACCCTTCCCTATAGTGAGGTTTGCATCTGCTTTGTGTTGCTTGCTTGAGCAGCAAATCTGCTGCCCTATACTTGAGTTGCAGAAGACTTCAGTTTTCCTTGACCTGAACTTGTAGGCAACCACATACAATGGTGCTTTGTTAACAAATAAACATGAACTTACGCTAATTAGTTGCTGAATGGAATAGCTTTCTAAGACCACTTGTGTTACTACAGAACTGTGCCAAGTCTGGAAGTGGATTCAGGAACAGACTTCCAAGGCTGCAGAGAACAAGGGAATCACAAGGCTAAATTTTCCTCTCTTGGCACACAAAGTGGAGGCCAAGCTAATCCCAAAAGATCTGAGGGATAATGTGGTCTTGCATGAACTTAAGGAACAGAACTGCAGAAACAACTATTGGCCTGAGGCTAATCCTAACAAACTGATTTTTTGAGATGTATCCGGGGCAGGGAGAAACTGAGGGACAATGGGGAAGGGGCAAGTAATGAAGACAGAGCACAGTAGCTTTTTTTATTGCATCAGATAAACTACACAATGGAACTGGTAAATGGTTATTTAAAGGGCAAGTGAGGTGCATGCTGTAGATACCCATGTATCCCCAGATCATGTAACTGTCTGCACTAGCTCTATATCTGTGTTCCTGTGCTAATTTTGGTCAAATCATAAACCAGCTGAAACTATACAAGTAACCCTTCCTTTTAAAAATGTCCTATAAAGGCTTCAGTATTAAACCTTCCAAGGAGGAATAGTTAGGAGATGGTGAGAACAGTTAATGGAAATGCTCTCAGTACTTCTGATCTTGGTAGTCCCCCACCTCAGATGTTGATGGAGATCCTGTCCATTGAGGAAATCTGGTGCAAATCTCTGCAGCTACAGAACTGAGCCCCTACAGGAGACTACCTATGAAACTGTTAGGCCAAGCTCTATCTTTTCCAGATAAAATGCTCTCTTGACTTAATTATGAGCAGTTGCTCTGTCCTGCAGGACACTTGATTTATGTCCTGATCAGTTAGTTGCTGATATTCTCACCCTTCAACAGGTCCCATTCCCACAGGTGGCACTGCCAAGCATAGCCCAACTTTGTATTGCATTGTGGCATCCATTAGAGATAAGCAAGACTGTCTTGCTGATCCTTTATTTGTGCTCAAAATAAACCCCTGGCTTTTGCTAAATGCTGGTCTAACCAAAATGTTGATTAAGCCCTTGGCTGTTTTGTACGGGTAATCAACTGGCAAAAACCCCTCAGTGTAGAAGAGACCTCCCTCTTGAGCTGTAGTCTACTAAATTGCATTTAGAAAATGCAATCCTACTTGGGGAAAAAGAGTAATCTAAAGACTCATTATAAGGTGTGTGAACTTTATAACCTGGAATGGCTCTTTAAACATCCAATGATTTTAATTGTTTTTTTCTTATGTAGATAATTGCAAAACTAAATAAATCCTGTTTATCTCAGGTTCTAGCTAGTAAAGCAGTGGCTGGATGCAAACACCTTCCGTGTCCTACTTTCTAGAATCTCCTGGAGGAAGTGTTTACAGCAAGTGTGAATAAGCAGAAATATTCTGAAAAAAGTCTCTTCTGCCCACATGTTCCTACCTCTGAGCTACTGCATAATAAAACAATTGCTATAAAGGCCTGGACCCAACCAGAACAGCCACTGCACTGCAAGAGGTTAGGAAAGGACTCGTTCAGATTTTTATACCCTCATCCCAGAACAAGTTTGACTTCAGTTTTGTATTAGATTGCTGCTTTTTGGCTTAGTTGTGCCTGATAATGTCTTGAGGCACAAGCCTTGCTGAAACTTTTGAAGTCTTTTCCAGAAGCACTTGCTAAAGGTGATAGCTGGGCTGGGAGCTAGGCTTAGCTGAAACACAGGGAAGAGCAGTATATGGCTGACTGCTGGGTGCTTAACACTTGTATTTGTCCTCTGTGCTGGTACTCTGGACACATTCTCCCCGCTGATGCGCTCCCTGGACCGTGGGCTAGGAGGTCTGAGCTTTGGGGGTGTGTCATGGGGCCAGTCTGCTGCTCTGTCTAAGCACCGGAAGCCTCTGAGAACGTGAGATGAGCCGTGTGGGGGTTAAGCAGCTCTGGCAGATCACCCTTTCTGCTGCACTGGGTTCCCAGGGTGGTGCACTATACCCAGTCACCCCTGTGTGGGGTCCCTGACTGTCCTCAAGACTATTTCCCACTACAACAATGTCCCAGCTCCAGAGCGCCCGGCGCGCCGTGCGACTGGGGGATCCCCCTGCGATTTGCGGGGGGACACCGGGGCGATGCAGGGGGTGTCGAGTAGCGGGTGCTGGTGGCACAAGGCTGGTAGGGGGGCTCTCAGACCTGACCCTTGCGTGTCCCTGAGTGTCCTCCACCCGTCGCGGCGTTACCGCGCAGCGCAGCCACCACTGGTTGCCGCGGCAACGGGAATGCGGGACTGGGCTGCGCTACCACCGCAACTGGTGATGAGTCCGCAGGGATGGTGGGTACCTGCTCCACCGTCCGGGGACTGAGAGTGGGTATCCTTTAGCCTGACAGCAGGGATTCGAGCAGTTCCACTGCCTTTGTGTTAACGTTTGTGTTTTTGTAACCTTCACAGTAATTGTTAAATCCTTTCCCTAGGGAAGTCTTTACCCGGTGTAGCGGTGTGTGCTCCTGTTTTATACCCTCTACTGCCTTCTGCCCATTCCCCCGGTGCTCACTAGTATCTAAACTGAAGGATACAAGGGTAAAAATCTTGCAGGAAATGGGTGGGTTCAACACCCTTGTTTAAACTCTGTAGGGGTGCCTCCCCCTGATCTTTGCTCAAATTACTTCACTGGTGTTTGCTGCATTTATGCCTTCATGTTGGAATGGCCCTGTTCCAATTGGCTGCTGAAGCTTTGTGTGCCCTAAAATGGAGTTAATGGGTGCTGCAGGCTTGGACAGACTCTCAGTAGAGGATTAAGCCTTTCCTCCTGCCTGTCTCTCTCCTTCCAGATGGATGGTGGGTGGGTGCCACTCAGCAGTGACCTCAGGATGTTTCTTCATTACCTTGTAGGGCACTGAATCATTTCATTGAAGGACTTTGCGGGTGAGAGCACACAGCTGCAGTCACGTCCTATATTTACAGCTTTAGCATAGAAAGCCTCAGCAATCCAGTCCTGATGTGGCATGAAGCTGAATTATTAACAAGTGCTCTCTGCTAGGGGAGAAGTAGCTGTGAGAAGTAGCCTTTCCATCATGAGCACTAATCAGTATTCACTGAATGATCAAGGATCTAGTGACATAGTGCCAGGATGTGCTAATGATCCAGCCAGGCAGGGAACTGGAGAGTTCTTGATGTGGTTAATGGGAGGTTTGGCTTCAGTGTTGTCTGGCTCTGTCTTGTGTTGGTATCTGCTTTCCCCTCACCTCACCATGTGTAATGTAAGTGCACCTCATGCCAGGCAGGCTTGTGTTTGAATGGCTGCCTAACCTCAAAGAGTGAGCAGCCCTGTCTATGCTGCCAATGAAATGCAGGTACTTCAGCCCCTCCAGCAGCAACAGATGCTGCCTTTTCTTGTACAGTCTCCTCCACCATTGAATTTAATATGTTTGGGGGTGCTGCAGATCAAGATTGGTTATGCAGGATTCCACGTGCTACTGAGTAGCTCAGTATGGAGCTCCTTACAGCAAGCTACTCACTGAATAGGTACAGTAAATACTTGGAGTCACAACAGAAAGTAGAGGATTTTTATGGAAAAGTTGCTGTGCCAACTGTCCTGCACCTTGAAATGTGGGTCTACTCTTCTTGGGTCTAGATCCAGTCAGGGTACTCTTCTGTTTAAAAATCACACACCTGAGACAGTATTGCATCTTCCTAGCACACTTATACCAGCACCTCTTTCAAATGATTAGTCTGGATTTCTTAAAACCAACATTGTTCCTATGCTGATAGACATTCAACCATTGAAAGAAATCTTCAATAATCGACGCCAGAGCCACCTCTCCTGTAAGGGTATTATTCACAGTGAGGGTAACAGAGCATTGGAACAGGCTGCCCGGAGGGATTGTGGAGTTTCCTTCTCTGGAGACATTCAAGACCCGCCTCGATATGTTCCTGTGTGACTTGGTCTAGGTGATCCTGCTGTGGCAAGCGGACTGCACTAGATGATCTTTCGAGGTCGCTTCCAATCCCTAGTGATTCTATGATTATTGACCACAAAAAGGATGTACTTAAAGTGATTTGGAAAGGGGAATATAGTATAGTCAGCTCATTCTTGAACAAAAGGCCTGTTACTCTAAATCAAAGTCAGGTGGTACCTGCCATTTCTCTGGAGCTGTGCTGTGTTTTACAGCACAAAGTCAGGAACAGAACTTATTTGACTGAAATATTATTGAAAGGAAAGTTCTATGGCTTTGGAGACTTGTGGCATGGCTGATCATTTTCTTGCTGTACCAGAGTCTGACTGAAATGCCTTATTCTCTGCAGTTGTATATTTGCACTAGATGCTAAGTAAATATAAGAACTTGGTGATTGAGGGCCCCTCTGAGGTATGCCACAGCAGCCAAGCTCTCCTCTCTAAACACAAAGAGCTATTTCAGCAGTGTGAGATGACACACTTCTTCTTCCACTGAAAACAGATTTTCATTGCAAGAACTACCTGAGCTTGACATTGTGAAATTACTTCCTTATGTTCTATGTACCATAAAAGAAGCCAAACTGAACTGGGGAGGATGCATCGTCACCCAAGCTACATGCAGCAAACAGCTACAGGAGCCCAGAGCCTGGAAGCAGGAAATGTGTGGGAAAGCCATCTGGTCAAGCCACTCAGTGTGAAAGTCTTTTTTTCATTCATTTCCTGACAAAGTAGTAATATGTTGCCTCATTATAGGAAGAGGACTGCTTGTTGTTATTTGCATTAGTAGGTCTTAGAAGCCCCAAGGGGGGAACAGGGCTCCTGCTGTGTTAGGTGCTGTAGGCACATGTAAGAGGAACTCTTTCTCTATAGCCACTCTTTAAATTTTATAAGAAAGCATAGGATTCTTTTTTCCAAATGGGGAACTGAAGCAGATGGGAGAGACTGATGGAGCTGGAAACAGAACATGTAATAACTTCCAAGCCTCGACTTTCTCAATAAAACTCTACTTTGACTCCTATATTTCATCCTGAGCCTTTATGATGACTGGTATGCACCCTGGCAGAGGTTTTGCTAGGTGAAATGCCATTTAGTTGGTCTGGAGAAGCTGCTACATGCTTTGCTGTGCTGAAGCACAAGGAGGAATATCAAATCAAAGTGCAGCAGCGATTTTAATCATCACTTAGCAAATTAAAAAATAAGGTTACTGTGGAGATCTTAAACTTTATCTTTGGCATCTGAATCGTATCTTTTCACTGGGAGCTCTCTGTCTAGTCCACCTCAATTCCCCATGGTTCAATACTGGTGTAACCCCAGGCAGTGTCAACACTTTGCTGAAAGCAGAGAACCACACCAAAGGCTGTATTTCAAGAGGAGGCAAAGTTCTTTATAGCCTACTTACTATTATTAGATATCTGAAGTTCTCCTATATTATAATCTCAAGTGGAGACCTCATATCATTTTGTAGACCTTATTTCAGCCTCTTGCCAAATCTGAGGCAACAGAGTTATCTTCATTTTTAGAGACTGGAACAGACTTAAAATCCCGATCCTTGAGTTTTCCTTATCAGTCTTTTCCAGAATTGAGGATGGATTTTTTCCAGTCCCATGCTATAATTGCAAGACAGCTTTCCAGGGCCTTTTGCTATCCTTGAGTGGGTGTGTGGGACTGCATGCGTGGTTGGTTAGCATCTGTGCCAGGTTTAGATGAAAAACACTTGTGCTTCAGTTGGCCTGTCACCTACAGGGAAGGCAGGGTTAAAAAATACCCTTAAAGCTTAACTAGTTTGTGAAATAATATCACAGCAGCAGGAAGAACAAGTAGTAGGATGAAGATGATTGATGCTGCCCTGCTTTGAGGGCTGAAGAATAGGAACTCTGGAAGGAGCAAGTAGGACCATGTGGGCTGGTAGTTTGTGAGACTCAGACTGTCATTTGTCACACACATAATCCTTAATGACAGTCCTCTAGCGCTAAGGGAATACCTTCACCACCAGAGAGATGCTCAAGTATTGTGAAACTGGGCCACAAGGTGTTAATTGCTAAAATGTGTAGAAATTAACATTTTGGGAGCTAGTATCTACTAGTGTAGAACAACTTGTAACAGAGAGCAACCAGTCTTTCCATCATAAATAGAGCCTCTAGTAGGGTTTACAGTGCTAGATGGGCAGAGTCAAGGCTCTGAGTGAGGCCTTATCCCAGGCTTCTCATAACCCTTCTCTCCCAAACCACCCCCTGTGACACAGAACCAGGAACATCAGGAGGATACTAGCAATACCTCGGGTGTCACCAAAGCCATAATAGCACTTCTTTGTGATGTTTTTAATCTCCTGGTACCTGGTTTATGATCCCTAGGCAAGATACCACCTAAGCCAATATTGGTGTAGCTCTATTTGTCCTTCTTATTTATTGAACGCCTAAGTAGTAAGAGGGGCCTCAGCTGTCAGTGCAGGGTTTAAGCACTACCACTGCCTCAAGGATTACATGCATAACCTCTTCAGAATAAGAGGCCAAACAAGTATGACTGCAATTGCATTGTGGAGAAGGAAAAGTGGCATACTCAGCACCCAGCTGAATATTAGTCACAACTAAAGCCCTGGGTGAACAAAACCAGAGCAGACCCAACTCTCTTTCAAGTTGTCCAGATCTCATGACTCTAGGAAGACTGTTTACACCTTTGCTACATCCTTTACTATATTTATTAGCAAGTTTTGGCCAGGCAACAAACTCGCTGCTCACCAAATTATGCCTCAGTGTAAGCTGTTGCTATCAGTCTTCCCTGTCTGCAGTAGAGAACAGTACTCCTCCAAGTCCACACAAGACTTGGGTTAGGATAGAATCTCTTGTTCACACTGCACGTCAAATATGCTCTGTCTAGAGAAGAGGTGAAAGATCTTCATTAGCACTTCTGTTACTCCTGGGCAACATTGCTTTAAAAACACAAATGAAATTAGCAGTGTTCCTGAAGTAAGGGAATTGGATGGGTTGTTATTGTTGCTTTTTTTAAAGCAAATTAAGCAAATCCACAAGCTAAGTAGGTTTTTTTTAGTACTTGACAGGAAAATCTACAAGAGAATAAGGAATATTTCCTTGGATGCCAGTACAGAGCGTTATACTCAAGACCTGCGCTTCCCACCCACCCAGAGGCACAGAAAATTGTGCACCCAGATCGAGTGAAGAGACCTGTACACTTGACCCATTTCAGAGTCTTCTGGTCCTAGTGCTCTCATTCAGATTTTGATCCTCCCTTAGGCAATTCCTGTGTCAACCCCGGAGACTCACCTCTGACAGAATCTAGTCCAAAATGTTCTTTTACAAGGTTATATGGGCCTCTTCAGCATAAGGCTGTGGTGTGGTTTTGTTCTGTGCTATTTGGGGGATAAGCAACTGGTGAGCAGAAAGTGTTTTAATGTGCTGGAGTTATCAAGCATTAAGATTATGATTTGTACTAAGTGCCCAGTGGAGAGAGAAAAACAGGTTCTTAATTCTGGGAGACAGGTTAACTTGGTGGGGAGAAGGCAGAAACTGTTAAGTCTTGCTGTTAAAAAGAAAGCTATGCTAGAACTATTCAATTAGGCTGATTTGTAGCAGCCTCACTATAAATCCTGCTTCATTCAGAAGCAAGTTAAGCTCTTTGAAACATGCCATTCCAAGGAATGTCATTAGGTTCTCACACATCAAACCATAGTCAAGTTATTTGCAGGGATATAACATCTTAAAATGACATGGTCTGTTCAATTCTAAACAGTATAGCAAATATACATCAAAAAAGGGAGGCCAGCAAAAAGCCCTTCACCTCACCGTCACAGATGGCATTTTCCTTGCATTTTTCCTTGCATGCTACATTTGTTCAGCCTATTTGTAAAGTAGAAACAGATTTTCTAAAACAGTTTTAGAGACAAAAACAGTTGAGAGAGACACCTCTGCAGTAAATCACCACCCAACCCAGAAATTTAACTTTTGCTAATGAAACGTAGCACTCTTTAAAGCAGTAAAATTCAATTTAAAGGCAGAACAGAACGTTTTCTAGGGACACCTCTGTAATTTGACCAGATGTAGACCATTGTTTGTTTCTTCAAGAGGAAACTTCCCTGCCCATTTGCCTGAAAGGTGGCTTTTAGCAAAGCTGTGAGACTTTCCTGTGACCAAGGCAGCTGGGTGCCTGCAGTGGTGACTCACCCTGCTGAGCTGGTCCAGGAGTCTTTGGTTCTGTTCGGAGAGTTCCTGGACGGCCCGTGTCTTCTCACGGTCAGCTTCACGCAGGTGAACCTGCTGCCTCTCCAGCTCATCCTGCAGCTGCTTCACGTCACTTTCCAGTTCAGACACTCTTCCTTCCCATTCTCCTTCTTTGTTCTCAAATCGCCGCCTTAGTTCGTGTTTCTCTTGTTCAAGGTGCTAGAGAACAGGTTGGAGAAGAGGTTAGGAAGGGAGGAAAAAAGTGAACACTGCCTCCTTTTCCTCCTCTATGCCTAGGGTTGGAATCTTTTGTGCAGGGAGGAGAATTGTACTAGAGCATGATAATGCCATGGAGTTGGCAATCCTGTACCAGGACAGGCCACTGCCAGTAAACTTGCTTTCCATTTTCAGCCTGTCCTTGTCCCCTGAATATCGGTGCATTGAATTTTTACTGAAACAACTGCCAAAAGAATAAAGCAGGCTGCACATCAATAGGCAGAATATATAGGTCAGGCAGGCCAATTGATTTAGCAGAGCCTAGCTTAACTCCAAAGCAATATTTCACTGGGCAGTAGCATACATCTTTTTTTAAATTGCCTTTATAGTCAAAGCTAGACAAACTGTATCCTTACTGCTGATGAGGAATCTAGATGAGGCATCTTGTCATACGGGCCTTATGAACAGCAGTTGAATCATCTATCCATTTGTTCTTCTATTCCTGACCTAATTAGTTGTCTGATAGTTTCACAGTGCACAGTAACTCTATTGTTTGATGCAATTCGCTCTGGAATGGCAATGGATGCAATGAAGTAGTTTCTATGGACATTACGTACATGAATGTTCTGGGTTGCTGGATTTTTAGAAACCACTCTCAGTTCTGGAGACTCTGCTCTGATTAGGACTGGCTGGAAAATGAGGGCCGGCACAATTCTGGTGGAATTTTTGCATGTTTTAAAGGCTCGGTTAAATGAGGGCTTGACTGAAACAGGGCTGCAAATCAGGTCAAACCAGATTTATGTTGTGCCCCTTTGGAAGAATCCCTGCTCTGAAACTCTTGAATTTCCCCTGGTGAATGAAGCCATGCCCATACTTGTAGAACAGCCATGGATTGGGGACACGGATGTTTCCCAAGATTAGCAGGAGAACCTGAAAAGCAGGATCTCTCTCCCTGTCGTCTTCTATCCACCAGAACAACCTGCTGCTACCTTTTCTTTGATTCACCAGCTTTTTAGGAACATGTCTTAGCAAAGAACAGAAGCCCACTGTGCCCACCACTGGCAGCACTCACCCATTTTCCCCACAGTGTCATCCTCCAGTGATAAATTCCCATGACACTTATGATGGAAGGGGAAAATAAACCTGCTAGAAGGAACAGAAAATTGCACTGCATTTATGTGAAGAGCCTTTTTATTGCTTTTTAGAAACACAAGCTGTGAGGTCGCTGTTTCCCCTGGGTACCTACTGCTGATGACACATAGCTTCCCTTGCAAGATCTCTGCCACCTTCCTGAGCAGGTCTGAATGTCAAAGCTCTCCACTTTTTCAGCAGCCCTCTGACCAGTGCTATCACTCATCTTCCATCTTTTTTTCTCTGCGGAAGATCCATGTTTTTTCTTTCTTTATCTTATCTCCAAATCCTTTCCTGTGCTCCTTCCAACACAGTACAGCAGGACCCTGCCTGTGCTCTTGTTAATCCTTCTGCAAATTCTGGACTTTCTAGAAACTCCTTAAATGTCAGGGAAGGGTGATTTAAAACAGGCCCAAAGCAAAAGTATTTCTTTGTGCTTCAGAGAGTAGAAGAGGGAGCACCCCTTGCAAACGAGACAGCTAAGTCATATTCTTTCTAATGCAGTAGTTAGGCACAAGATCGCAGCACCAGGCCCATGACAACCATTGCAAAGAAATCTTGTTTGTAGCCAAATTGTGGCTGGAACAGCCACAATTTCTCTTTTAGAGGCACACAGGAAATGCTGTCTTTTATAGTTCTGTTTCCTTGACTGCTAGGCAACGTTTAAAAAGATCCATGGCCTCCTCTAAATGGAAGAGGAAACTTCAGCCTGCTGAGGAGCAGCACGTCAGCCAAAGTTCCCCAGACATAATCAAATCTGATTTAGAAGCCACAGATAAGCCTTGTCAATCATTTAGAAACCACCATAATCCTTTCCTGCAAATAAAAATCCACAATGTGTGCGGCTCCAGTGAGCAGCCATTGCACAGACTGGAGTCAGAAGGAGGCAAAAAAGAACAAGTTTATTCTGTTGTGCTGGAGAAACCAGAACAGTGCAATGGGGCAGAGAGGCTGCTGGGGAGAGGGAGGATAAACCAGACGGGACATGCTGACCTATTTCTTCTTTCCCAGCAGCTGTCTCCCCTCACCTGCCCTCACCCAGCACCTGTATGGCTACAGATCTGGATCGGGGTTTTCTGCATGTAGTGATGACAGGGCAAACTGCTGTCCTCAGTAGGGGAGTTTCTTGTTTTCAGAGTGGCTCTTCATCCACCAGCTGCTCACTGACTTTGATACAGAACTGCTTTCTAGAAGATGTTTTCTTCTGAAAACAACTTCTTTTCAACCAAACTGAGCTGGGCTGCTCCTCATTTAAAGAAATAAGAGCAAGGGGGTATTTCCCAGCTGAGTTCATACTGTAAGATGCTTGGATGCAGGAAGCTTCTCTGTGTCAGAGAAACAAAGGTATTAGGTG
The DNA here is from genome assembly GCA_013397515.1 of Upupa epops. Lineage (NCBI taxonomy): Eukaryota > Metazoa > Chordata > Aves > Bucerotiformes > Upupidae > Upupa > Upupa epops. The sequence goes on from VZRI01013395.1 coordinate 692,847, forward strand.
TTTTGATCCGTTACAGAGGATAAAACTGACTAGAATCACATATCGGAATTTATTACAGGAGTTCAATTCCATGATTAGAAATGAATTTTAATGCAGGCTGTGAAGCGAGACCTGCCAGACTAGGTGTGTGGCAGGAATGCTGCACTTCACTAATGAAATCCACAAAACTAGAACATATCATAGGTAGAGCACCTGAGGAGCAGGCCAGCACACTGCCTCTTGAGAAATGGAGAGGCTTGACTGAGCTTCTGCAACCGACTTTGAACTGTTAACTGGGAGAAAATCTCCTTAATGCTGCTTAAACTTCTCTACATCAGGTGCAGTTGTCACCAAGGATCTCACCTGAGACTTAGCTTCTGGTTATCATCAGGAAGTTTTCAGCATAGAGAAGGAGGTAATGGATGAGAGTCCTTCTCCCTTGCCCCTCCAAAATGGGAAAGTTTATTATGAAATTTTGCTTGCTTCAGTGACAACAGGAGGAGGCCAACACTTTAATCTGCAGAGGCCAAGATTACCAGGCTCATATTGTAGGAAATGTATATTCAAGTTAGTCTTTTTTGTGCTTAGTCTTTTATCTGCCAAACCCAGTTGAAAAAAATCTGACTCTTAAGTAGTCAACAAGAACTCCTATGAGATGGGTAGTCTGAAAAAGGGAAATCTATTCTTCAAGTGGAAAATTGGAGTGATAGTAATGGGATGAAAAGAGGTAAACAACTGGTTGCATTTACCATCCTTTCATTTGTGCTTTAATAGCAGAGGTAAACATTTGAGGGATGTTAAAGTACTATAAAATCATAGTTTTCCCCATCATCTTTTCATCTTTACATTTTGCAGCCAGCAAGTGGTATTTGAGTCTCCTGAACTCCCTAGCAGGCAGCTTGGTGAGCGCTAAACTTGTGCATTTTTCCTTTAACGGCAGGAAAGGTTCTATTCCAACTCATCAGGAAAACCACGTCAGCACGACGCCACATACGTCTGTTCTTGCTTAATGATCAAGCTGAAAACATTTGCTCTGACAAATTTGAATACTCTGGGAAATTCTAATCTGATCAATACTGCCATGGAATGAGAATCGGAGCAAATGTCACCTTCACTATTGTTTCTAGCTGAACAGTAAATGCAGAGAGATTTCTCTGCAAAGTAAAAAAGAATCAGCCAGGGAAAAGTACTACGTTTATTAATAGAAAGGAATTTTGTCAGGAGAACAAAGGCCATACAGTAATTTCAGAAATCCTCTTGAACTTGAGAGATGTAAATCCACAGGGAAGGTCTATGGCTGTGACTGGAAATGTGAATGCTAATCCAGCACTGCTTAAACTCTCTCCAGAAAGGTGAGAGGCTTTTCCTCTGCCTTCTGAGCAATAATACTTGCTGGCAAAATTAATATTTCAAGAGTATCTCTAAGAAAAAAGAGTGGGGGTAATAGTGGCTCCCTCACACAGCTATGCAAGAGAGTTGTTCCAAAAGAAGTTGCCTGCACAGGTATTTTTCTGTGTAATGGCTACATTTCATCCTTAAAAATCAAATAGCTCAATCCACTGAGTTCCTGGCAAACAAGCAGCTCCCTCCAGATACCTGTAGGTATTTTTCAGAGCAACCAGCTAACAGAGTCCTATCATTCATTAGGGATTATCCCCTGCCATCCCTAATGCCTTAGCTGCAACAGCTTAAGCCTGAGGGTTGCCTATGCTCCATGGCTCAGCACCTGCTGGATAAATGCAACTTCCGAGGCGTTTCCGTGCTGAGCCCAGCACAGTACCTGGGTCCTGGGGCGAACCAGCTCCTGGGGAGCCTCTCGAAAGAAGGGGAGGGGAAGAGCAGCAGTTTCGCCTCCCCCGGGCTTTACAGGGCATTTGATCGGACCCTTTCGGCATACGGGGTTCCGCGGGCACGGCCCGGATTTGTCGGGGAAAGACAGCGCGGGGCTGCGGGGCCGTGCGAAACGCTGCGGGCCGGGCCGTGCGGGAGAGGGGCCTCACCTCCAGCTTGTCGGTGAGCTCCTTGTGCATCCTCTCGTACTGGCGGCTCATGTCCTGGTTGCGTTCCAGCAGCGCCTTGCCCAACCGCGCCGCCAGCACCAGGTCCTTCTCTTTCTGCCGGATCAACGACAGCAGCTCGGGGTCGCGGACGGCTGCGGGCGGCGGCTCCGGCGGGTCCCCGGCGGCGGCCAGCAGCGCCAGCTCCTCCTCCAGCGCC
>VZRI01013395.1:695154-715078 GCA_013397515.1 Upupa epops
GGGGATGGGGGGCGCGGCTTGTGCTTCTTGACGGGCCGTGGTGCCTTCCGAACCGCCCGTCGCGGCCGGCTCTCGCTGATGGGGACCCGGGACACAAATCCTCCAAAACACGTAGAAGGACTGGAAAACCAAAGAAGGAGCTTGGCACCCTCGAAGGGCGCAGCGATCTGTCTCAGCCTGCTGCCTGTCCCTCCACAACTCTGCTGGGCTCCACTGGGTAAAAGAGCAGTCTCGGGGTCTTTCAACTGGGTAGTTCAACCCTGGACAAATGACTACAGCTTCCAACACCCTCCTCAGCTCGCTTTCGATTTTAGATTGGTTAGGATGTTCCCGGATAAAACCGGTCTTAAGAGCAGCCTTGGTGATGATTGGGAGTTGTAGTCGGTTCTGCTCCTAGCACTTTTCTCTCTGGGAGGAGCCTTGGGCAGGACCAGTTTTGGTTCTGTTGACTTTCTCTGCAATCCCTTCTCTTCTTGCCACAAGAGGGGGGCTGAGGCTGAGTAAGGCCAGGAAAAAAATCCTATTTGCCAAGACTGCATTTCCTCAATCTGTAATTACAATTTAAAGCGAGGCCTTAATAGTGATAAAGCAAAAGTATTTTTAAGGAAACCTGTGCTTTTGACTCCCAGTTTCTGCAGAAAGAAATGATGAATTTTAGAGCTTTTTCTCGTTAGAGTCTGCTTCTATGAGACTTGCTTTCCTTTGATCTCCAGAAGATTTACTTAGATCATGTCCATCTGTACATAACTGCCCCGACATATTACTCCAAGGATGGTTTTGGCTGGGACAGCTGATAGCTGATGCAGTTTGTCAGCAGAGCTGGCTTCCACCTCACATCAGACCCAGGGCCCTGGAGACCTGATGATTATTCATTATGGTGAGAGTATGAATTGTGTGAACACAAAGTTTCCTCTGGCCATCTGCCACTGGGACTTAGCTTTTACTAGGAATACACCCCACCATCCCAGCTATCAGGACTCGTCGTTACTCAGCCCTTTTCATGGCAGCATCAGTTACAGCTCTTCAAAGACTAGGCCTGGTACCTCATGCCGCTCTGCCTGCCAGCACCTGTCCCATGATGGGAACCATTGACTATTACAACCATGATTTCTTTAGCCTGGTGACAGCACCTTTATCTCATAGCAGTTCCCCCAGGAGCTGGTTTTGCTAACCTTCTGACCTTGCAATCAACTGATGCTTATGTTGGGCATTATTCCACCATTATTTGCCCTTTTAACAGGATCCCCCTGCCTCAACACAACTGCTCTCACGGATTTGATCATCACTATTTAAACACAGGAGGGTGTTTAATATTTAAACTGATTGTGAGCACCTTCTGCTGGAAGTGCCTACTACAACAAACCAGGCCTTCTGGTGTGATTAATGAAATCCATTGTGGCATTAATTTTCATCTCTAATGCTTCTTTCAGTGTATAAAACAAAAAAATAGATTATACTGAGATGGCATTAATCCCCAAACGAAGCCTGAAACAAAACCCATAGCTGCAGCTGTTAGGATAGGGATAGAAATAAAGCTATTGTCTGGCTGAAGAGCAAAAGCACATCTAAGTCAGTGCCATGTCTGTAGATAGGCCATTGTCTCAGCCAGGCATCTGGGTGGGCTTAATGCTCATTTGGAGTCTGTTGTCTGCAAAATATAACAGCGTTATTGCAAGTAACCTGGTATTACAGCTTTGTGCACAGCATGACCTGGTATTAACTTCCACTTCAAAAAATTTCTATTGTCCTGTGAATTTAATTATCGATTTGACTTTTTAGAAATCCATTAGGTTACTGTTTTTAAAGACTGTTCTGTGTTACTGTATCAGTATTTTATCTTGTATGTGTTTTTCTGTTAAAATACCCATGAAAAACTACTCAGAATACAGCAGTGCAGGTTCTTTACAGTGGTGGTGTTATCTATTAGGATAATCTAGTTCTCTATTAGGATGCCAGTGGCATCCTGGCATGTATCAGGAACAACGTAACCAGCGGGAGGAAGCAAGTGACGATGCCTCTGCCCTCTGCTCTCGTGAGACTGCACCTTCAGTACTGGGTCCAGCTTTGGGCACCACAGTATCAGAAGGACATTTAGGGGCTGGAGCAGGTCCAGAGAAGGGCAATGAGACTGGTGAGAGGTCTCAAAAGAAGCCCTGTGAGGAGCAGCTGAAGGAACTGGGGTTATTTAGTTTAGAGAAGAGGAGGCTGAGATGAGACCTTATTGCTCTCTACATCTACCTAAAAGGAGGTTGTAGTGAGACTGGTGCTGGTCTCTTCTCCTAAATTACTAGTGATGGGACAAGAGGAAATGGCCTCAAGCGGTGTTAGGGGAGGTTTAAATTGGATCCTAGGAAGATAGTTCTTTCCTGAGAGACTGGTTGGGCACTGGAACAGGCTGTCCAGGGAGGTGGTGACGTCACCATCCCTGGAGATGTTTAAAAAGCAAGTAGCTAGAGCACTTGAGGCCATGATCTAGGGACTGGGGAGATGTTGGGATGAGGGCTGTACTTGATGATCCTGGAGGTCCTTTCCAGCCGTGATGATTCTATGATTTTATGATTAGGATCCTAAAATATCTTTCAGTTAGACATGGGGCAGGTGCTGTCCATAGGTGGACACCCAACTCCTGTTTCTTCTCTTCTTCCCATGTGTCGCCTCAGTTATGTCCTGTGGAAACCCTCAGCATAGAAAAAATAACAAATAAGTGAAATGAATCAAACATAAGGGTTTGTTTTGTTTGGTTTTTTTTTAAGTTGCACTGCTCAAGCCTGATGTGAGACTTCTTACGTACTAAGAACTGCAAATAATAGGTAGTCCTTGTGGAGAACTGCAGCACAGAGGGTTCCTGCGTATATAGTACAAATTATCTTTCAGCATGGGAATCGCCAAAGGGATGACCTTTCTGAAGATTCAAAAGGCCAGGCACACCAAGAACTGAAAGCAAGGGACTAATGCAAGTCATGTTGTCACGTAACACAAAGATGTTACCTTGCTCAGGACAAATGAAGGCCTTCTCTGTAGTATTAGGAAATGAGGGTGAATATAAAGCATTTTTGTAGGACAGTGGTGCAGGATTGCCTATAAGATGAGCAATCTTGTTTCTTTGCTAAATGAAAAATTCACAGGGTTGTAAAAGAAATGTAGCAGAAGTTTCTATGCTGTGTGGGGAAAAATGGACAGCACTGACTTTGTCACTTAGTAATTTCCCCTTCTTGCTTCTCCCCATCCCACATTATCCAATTCAGTTAATGCACCACAGGGATGGTTAGAGAACTTAACTCGAGGAGCCATTCAGGGCAATCTGCCAGTGCAATGCTAAACAGGTTCCTAAAGGAGGAAGATACTGAATCAGGCAATCCAGCTTAAGCTACAGGTATAGCAGTGTCTCTTGTCCTCCCCCTCAGAGGGTCAAGGAGAGGTAAGCTCCAAGCTGTACAGGCTATTCAAGTCCACTGTCAAGTGCTTTGTTAAAACTGATGCTTTGAAAATCTGCCTTCCAGGGATTTCACTGGTTGGTTTCTTCACAATGTGAGTGTGGCAGAGGGTCTGGACCTTTGGTGGTTACCCCAACAAATATTCAGATATGTAGGACTGTATGAATTAAGCTGGACAAAATCTTTTTCACACATTAGGGAAGACACAAGTCCAATAAACATCCAAGTACTTCTATCAATACTTTCACCTTGGCTGACAGGGCAGGTCACTAAAAAAACAAGCACTGCAAGGGTTCCTCTTTTTTCATTTAGAGTAAGGGGAGAAAAAGACACGTTGTGAGAAATCCACAGCCAGACCTGTAAAAGCAGATTATGGTCCTGTGCTTTTACAGTTGACTGTGGTGAGAAGAGGAATTCCCATCAGCATCCTTAATCTTCCTGTCAGTGGGCTGACAGTCTTCCAGAGGAGGCAGCACAAGCCATCAGATTTCTTTTGCCATGCTCTCTCTCTCTCTCACATCTTTGTCAATGATTAATTATTTTGGGTTTTTTTCTTACCTTTATTGCACTTTCTTTCTGACAAATGTTTTTGTTATTCTGGTTGTTTACGTACCTCCGTGCTGAGGTGTTTCAGTGTGCCGCAGCCTCGTGCTGCTGCAAGATGGGCAGCCAAAGGTTCAGGCAGCCTGAGAGAGTTTGCTCAGTTGCCCAAATGAATAATTAAAGGAAATACGTGCCTTGTGTTTGAAGCAGTCCAGAACTGCAAAGCCAGAGATAAGATTCATATGTGACCTTTTTTACTCTTTGCTTCTGTAATGTCCAAAGCTATCCAATTCGTGTGTACCCAGGATTTTCCTGGTGCTGGGTACAGAAAATACAAGAAGGGAAAGTGTATTTGCAAAGGTTGATAAGGGAGAACAGAAATTTCTGGATAAAAAGAAGAGAAAGGAAAGCTGTTATGAGTGTTAGCCTTGTAACACGCAGTAAAATAAAAGACCATCCTAATACTTCAAAAGGCTCAAGACCCCCTCAGAGTTCCCAGCAAGTTTATTGCTTCTCAGGGTTATGAATACTATATTGGTTAGAGCAGGAAAAGCACTCACCCACCAAGGTGACTCAATGTCAGTGTCAGGGGAAAAATCCCTTACACAAAGCATGGCCTCAGGACTGCTGAAGGACAGAGCCAGCATCGTACTCACTCTGCGTGTAAGGAATAAGGTACGCAAAGAAAGGGAAAAAGAATAGTGTAATGGCACAGATGAGTATCACGCTGAGACCTCTAGCAAGAGTTGCACTGGAAGCACCTTGTACACAGATTTTAGTCACTGCTTTGGACGTGATGTTTGGAAGCACGCTGTCATGGTCTCTGCAGAACAAAGTTCGCAATGCTGGGAACAAGCAGAATTCAGGACCTTGTGAAGTTGCAGGGTCAATATTTCAAGCCAGACAGTTTGAGGAACAACACTGGCACTCTTTGTTTTATACCTGGCCCTGACCAGTCATGTGACATACATGCAGCTTTGCACCTAGGGCTCCTTCATTGTTTACCATGCTCCAGGTAGATCCTGGACAGAGACAGGGTCCAAGCTGGCTCCCTCTTACTGAGAAAATCTTCCAACACTTTGTCTCAGAAGTGCCTATGGCTTGGATGTGCCTTCAGCCCTGTGTTGCAGATGTTCCTCACAGAGGCTGCAGCACTGCTTCTCTTTGCTTTGAATTTTCCCAGCTGGGGAAGCTACAAAGATAAAAGACAGTGTCCCAGGGACATGGTGAGCGCAACAGGGTCCCTAGCAATCTTGGGGCAGGGCTGTTGCAGAGTGGGCACTGCAGGACAATTTGAGAGGTGTTAGGTCCGAGCACTCCCACACAAACCTGGCCCTGTGCTTGCTGCTTCTGCAGTGCACAGAAGCCATTTCATTGTAATACCTCCATGGGCATGTGTAGATCTACATCTAGAGTAGACCTGGCTTTGTTTAATGAAGCAGGTGTTCTCAGCAGGTTTGTTACTCCATCTTGAATCTACCAGTATTGCAATGTTTGACAAGCCTTTGTGGAACAAACATTCCTTTTAAAAAGGAAAAGGTAGCCTGTGAATGACAGCCATGTTAAGAGTATGAATGAAAATGAAGACACAAGCTGAATGAGATGTTCTTGCTTGTATTTCATTGTAGAAAATTAGGTCCTAAAACTATCTGTCATGGTGTTGGGCATTAAATAACTGGACATGATTTTGTGTTTTGTTGTGAGGAAATTTTCACTTCCATCTTGCTCTGCTTCTTATGGATATGCTGCAATTCATACTGACTCAAGGAGCAATGACCTTTGATCTAGCACTATAGGATTGTAACTGGCCCCGTTGTATTGTAACTGGCCCTGTTGGCATGAAGCAGTCTTGGTTTTGATGCAGCCTCCTTCACATGCTGTTGTGGTTAATTATTTAATGATAACGAAAACTATGCCAGGTATTTTTGCTTCATTGAGCAATTATGTTGTTATGGTGACTGGTATTCTATAAATTATCTGAAAAGTGGCCTGATTCACTTCTTGGGAATAAGACATTTGAAAGTAAGAAGTACAGCATAACAGGTTTTTAAATTAACTATGTATTTATTTGTTTAATCCTTTGGTCCTATTAATTATTTGGTGCAAATACCAGCATCTTCACACTCAGGCAGGATCTGGTCAGTTGTCCCTCATTAGAGAATGTGTGACCAGAGGACTCACACAGCTGGAGATAAACTCTTTCCTGCCTGTGCTCAAGTGACCTCCCCTGCCAGCTTTGCCAGGTTTGGAGACCATTTCTCTCTGCAGGGCTCGAGAGCCTGGTGCTGGCTGTGCTGTGACCAATGCTGTATGTAGCTGCAGCAGGGAGGATGTGTCCTATAGCCTTTGAGATCAAGATTTAAGTGGGACTGAACAGTACAAGAGACTGATAATTTAATAGGACAACCAACCTCTTGCTCAATCATCTCAGCATTTTGGAGAGGCTGTATGTGCAACAGTTTCCTTCCCACCTGCTTCTAGTTTCTTGCCTTAAAGAAAAGGCAGTCTTGAGGAGCTTTTAATTTGGGGTACTTTGTCTCTTTCAACTGGTGCAAAGGGATCCCCTTATTTACTAACCCCAATTACCGGTTAAAAAAACAGAGCCTGAACTGTCACATCATTAGGAGCCAGACAATCGTTCCTATCTGGGTGGAGGCATCCTGGATATGTGCAGCACAAATGCTTTTGGAAAGATTATCTGCAGAACCCACCACCTATGAGAGGATCAGCTTTTCATTCCCAGAACTGTTTATTCATCTCTTTTGAAGAGCATAAATATGTAAGAAGAAAACCACTGAACAGAGTAAGTTGTTGAGTTAGCTGAAGCTCATTCTACCCTGCATTAACATGTCAGTCAGTGCTATTCCCCAACATCTTTCTCCTTTTTCGTGCTTTCAGACTGTCATTTATTTACTTTCATTTGTTTTAAATAGTCTTTTTAAACAGTTTTATAAAGAGCATTATTACTCCTACATGTTTATCTTCATTCTGAAGTTAAGTGTCTTGATGTTTTTTGGCAACTGGATGCAGAGGCTAGGCATGAGACAGGAAGGGTGAGATTCATAGAATGGTTCAGATTGGTAGGGACCTTCAAGATCAACTAATTCTAACCCCCCTGCCATGAGCACCCCCACTAGACCAGGTTGCTCAAGGCCCCATCCAATCTGGCTTTGAACACTTCCAGGGAGGAGGCAGCCACAACCTCCCTGGGCATCCTGTTCCAATGTCTCAGCACCCTCATTGTAAAGAACTTCCAGTCTAATCTTCCCCTCTTCCAGCTTTAAACCATTACCTCTTGTCCTACCACTCCAAGCCCTTGTTAACAGCCCCTCCCCAGCTTTCCTGTAGCCCCCTTCAGGTACTAGCAGTGTGCATTCTCTAACAGGATCATACCTGAAAACATTTATGTTTTTCACCTTGACAATATCAATTCAAGCTGATGAAGCCAGGTAGTTGTTTCTTAATATTAACTAAATACTAAATTGCTGTGTAGTATTTACTAAACACTAACTCATGAGAAACAGAGCCCTTTGGTTGAAACAGGTGTCCAAAAAAACCCCGACACTAATAAAATAACAAAAGAAATAACAAAACTTAGTATTTATTAGAAAAGTCCAAGTGGTTTCTACATGAAATGTCAATTCCTTCTGAAACAGCTTTTGGAAGGTGAGGTAGTGTTGGTGAATAACACCAGGACAGGGGCTGCATAGGCTCATCAGCTCCTCTGGACCCCCATAAAAATGGCTGTGCATGATGGTCCAGAGCAGGAACCCTCTCATCCTCTTGGCTCTTGAGAGGACCTGGAAATCTCTATCTCCTCTGCTGGCCTGGTCAAATGGAACACTAACTACTAGCAGAAGAGCTTCCAGGTGACCATTTGTTTCTCTGTCAGTAATGGGCTTTAATTTGTAGGTTGTATTCAGCCTGGTTTTCAAAATACTGAAGTCTTCATCTCTTCAGAAAAATGAAAATCCCGTGTCTTCTCATCCTACTTGCTAGTTTCTAGATCCCCTTCATTTTGTCACCACCTTTCTGCTGCACAGAATGGAGAGTTGCCAGCCTGGTGTCTCATCTCTCCGGGGTCTGCTGCCTCGTAGCAGGTAGCACATTTAAATTCATAGTAGCAGACTGTAAGAGCACAGGTCAGCTCCACCTGGCAGTAAAAGGGATGTGTTTTGTTCACAGATGTGGTTGCATACTGCTATATGAGAACAATTCACAGTGAAATTAAACTTGTTATAGATGATTTCCATTTTAAGCTCATTTATGTCTAAGAGTTTTCAAGAGAAAAAGAATTGCCAGTTAATAGCTCAGACATACTGCTGAATTAGAGATATTGGTTTCTTTAGTTTAATTGCCTGCAGACTGCACTATCCTGTTGGAAAGGCAACTTTTTATACTACAGTTCAGCTCTCAGCTGGAAAAGGTATTTTTTCAGGAGTAAAAAGGAAATTATTTTCCATCACTGATTTGCTCAAAAAACCAAGGCATCTTTTCTCCTCATCTGGGGACTTGCATCACCAACAGAATTGTGACTTTGAAAGCCTTTGCAAAGATCCCTGACTAGTACATGTGCAATGTCATCTGCTTTTGGAGAGGCAGCAAAACCAGTCTCCTACAAAAACTACAGACCATCTCTTTCCATCCTCTGCTTTCCAAGGAGTCCGAAGCTTTTAATGGAAACTATAATGAGGTATGTCTTAGGGTAGCACTGTTCCTATAATCACTGTCACAGAGGGATGAAGAGGAGGCAAGGCAGTTATAGAATAACAGAATTATTGAGGCTGGAAAACACCTCTGAGATCATCAAGTCCAGCCTGTGACCTGACACCACCACAATCACCTAGACCATGGCACCAGTCTTTTATTAAACATCTCCATGGATGAGGACTCTATCACCTCTTGGGCAGTCCATTTCTGTATCTAATCACGCTTTCCATTAGGAATTGCTTCCTAACATCCAGCCTAACCCTCCCCTAGCACAGCTTCTGGCCCTGCCCTTTCATCCTGTTGCTAGTTGCCTGGGGGAAGAGCTTGACACCCACCTGTCTACAACTTCCTCTCAGGTAGTTATAGAGCATGATAAGGTCCCTCCTGAGTCTCCTCCAGGCTACATGGTTACCAGCCAATGGTCCCCAATACTAGGCCGTGTACAAATCTCATGCTGAATTTACCATCCTATCCTTAGATCACAATTTCTCTTCAAGAGCCAAGTCACAAGAGGAAAGCAAAAGAGATCCTGGGATTTCTTTCTGGGATGATTATGCTGCTTTATTTTTTGAGACAGACTCCTGAGGATCAAGGAAGGAGATGCTCTAACACAGCTGAAGTCACAGATGCATAACAGTGAAGGTATTATAAGAGCCAAATTGAACATAAGCAAGAGAGAAGGTTGCAGTTCCGAAAAGCTTGTGATAAACAGTTAAGTCACAAGGGAAGCATGGAAGTGATTAGCTTTATATACCAGAAAGGAAAAGGGGAGAGAAGAAACGTATAATCTGTAATGTTACTGGTCAGTTTTTAAAGTGTGAGGTAAATTGTGCTTTTAATTTAAAAAGGAAAAAACTATTTCTTTATCTCTGCTAGGACCTTGTTCACAGTAGCTGTAATTGTGTTAGGACAGAAAAATCAAAGTGTTTAACTTCTGCAAGGCACTTTCATTGTATCATAATGCCTTTTGAGCAGTAATTCAGTGATTGATTAGAGGAGATCTAATCAAGTGCGTTATATGAAAAAAGCAACTATACAAAAAGTGTGATCCTCTGGGTAGCACATTCACCAGAGAACTGTGCTCTGCTGCATGGGTGTGGGTGTTCCATGGAAAAGCCAAGACTTCATTCAATAGAATGCCTAAAAATAAGCATTAAAAGTTCCCTCTGTCTTCCTATCTTGCTTTTCCTATATTATTTCTTTGCCTGTATCATTGGCTGATCCTGTTGATCAGGTCCAAGATGAGATTTACCAATTAATTTAGTTAATATTCTAATGGGCCAGAACAAAAAGACTGAGGAAGGCTCAAAAACCACTTAGAAAGTGACTGGCTCAATTTGGGAAACCCACATTTAATTCACACAACATAAAAGCTCCAACACAAAGATATACAGAGATTAATCACATGTTCTTGTACGACTGGGCTCAGCTGCTACCTTCACCCTCTCAGGGGAAACTTCCAGTACTTCTTTCCTTATGAAAACGTGATGCCCATATTTCAGTCTGTGCATCCACTCCTCTGTGCCAACAGTTTCTTTAAGGGCCCTTTCCCTGTTCCATGTGCTTCCAAGCCAGTCCTCTATTCCAGTACACCAGTTCCTACGGACCCCATATGGGACTCTTCCCCCAAACCATGGATTGCAGGTGAATCCTTTCCTCTGCTGATCTGAGGTTCCTACTCTCTCTCCATTCAGCACATTCCAATGGTCAACACGGCTGTTGTGCCCAGCTCCAGTGACATGTGTACTTCTTCCCTGAGCACAGAGAGGCAAGACTGACTCCCAACAAGAAGCAGGAAGTTCCAAACTAGTCGTACTGGTTCACAGATACACTTACTGAGCTTGGAAATTCAAGCTAGTTATCACCAGTTGCCATAGTAACTCCCCAGTCCCTCAGGACCCACCAAATTCAAACTAGAACAGCATACTCCAAGACCTTTTAGGCAGTGCCTAGACCATATTTGTTACTAACACATTCAGCATTCAGTTAACTGCTTAAATCTAATATTCATCCACCCATGATCTATATGGGGGTGTAATTCAGATATGAACGTTAACTTAATAAAGTGTCTTCTATTCTTGTTTCCCATTTTAAGATGTTGCTTTACAGCATTCCGTGCCTGCAGAGGCTAAGCAAGCTCAGTCTTATTGAAAATGACGTTCATGAACAAGTAGTGCAGCCTCAGAGTCTGCTGCCATAGGGTGAGTGAAAGCAGCATGACCTGCAATGTGACAAACAAGAGATGTGACAAAGATGGTCCTAAATATTATTCACTGGCATTGATGAGTGCTTTGACATGCTGTCATAAAAGCATATAAAGATCGTGTGCATATTTTGCTTACATTTTTCATCTTAGATGCAGGCACTATGATGGAACCGACAGCATTTAGGTTCTCTAGCAGAGCTCCATTTGGCTGATTGCCATTTCAAACCTGTTGTGCTTTGGACAGAGACTCTCCTCTCTCTTGGAGACCAGCTTATTTTATAAAGATTCTAGACCTTTGCCTGACTAGACCTTTGAACAACATGAAATCAGCCTTATTGGGCCAGAAGAGTCATTGAAAATCTTGTTAAGTTTATTATTTCAGTGCTGTGGGCTAGCGTGCATTTTCTTCCCACATATTTGTGTACCTGGCTTCTTTCAGCGTCACGCTACCATTAACAGAACAGCTTGGTTTAAACGAATAGAATTTTTGCTTGTTTTAGTAAATCTTTTTTAGGTTGTTATCATGTTTTGCCTTATGTGAAGAATTTAATTAATTTTTGTATTTTTCCTTTCTGTTTTGATCGAATGACTTTGCATAGATGGATGAATACTGTTTTCTCAAAGTGACATTTAAGGGAAGAAATTTCTGCAAAGGCCAAACGGGAGCAAATGGGAGAGAAGCAACTACCTTCCAAAGCATTACTGAATATCCTCCATGCAGTCTGGCCCAGAGCTAGTAATCCTCACTACTCCCTAGGTCAGTTTTGTGTTACCCAGTGTCAGTGACTGGTGTGATACATGCTCTGTCAGTTTTACTCCATTTGTTAATGCAAAGGAGCAACCTATATATAAAAACCTGAAAATTTTATGGATTTGCCCTTCAAGTGTTTTTTGTTTGTTTAGTGTTTCAGAAGTTGGCTCTTGTGGGGAAAAGAATATGCTTCCAGATAAAATGACATGTGTGCAATGCTCATCAAGTGTTGTCATGCTCTTGGGAGCACACCAGCAGCCCTCTCCTGTGAGGAAGCCTCCCTAGTAACTTAGAATCATAGAATCATTAGGGATTTGCTGTGGGCAGGAAAAGTAAGAGCAAGTTGCTGTGATTTTTACTGTGCCTGCTCATGCATCACCCTTGGTTGATTCCTTTTTCCTCCTGATGACTTACTAGTTCAGTAAGGTGTGCTATAAGTAACCTGAAGTGCTACAGCCCTCAGCAATTGGAAAATCATTCAGCAGCACAGCTGGCAGTTAGGCTAAGAGCCTACCCCCAGCTGAGGCAGGGAAAGACTTTTGGGTGAAGGAGGTTATTTGTGGGAATCATTTGCTCAACTGCTATAGAATTACGTCTTAGAGCTGGAAAGAGAATCTGTAATAAAGCAATGCACTTCTTTGGAAAATGCCTGACTCTGAATGTCAACTACTGCTTTTATTTGTATTTATAGAAAATTAAACCAGGTGTTCCCTTGTGCTAGCATATGCTCTGGAAATCATCCCACAGCCTTCTGGGTCTGCTATGTTAGCATTCTGTTTGTCTGGCTTCCTGCTACCATTACTTGTATCTGTTAGTTGTTAGTCTGTTAAACTCTTCCACATCTCAGTCCTTTGGAGAATAAGAGCAGTTTAAAATAGTTGGAGAATGCCAGCTAGGCAAGAGATTGTGTTTATAAAACATTACGTTCCTCTTTATTTGCAATAATTGTAAATGGAAAATGCATCTATTGTGTTTATCTGAACTAACTTACCACCTTGAGACACCTAAAGAAAGACACATTATCACCTCTACTGTTCTTGTGATGCTTTATCTAATGAGAGAAAATGTCCTTTCCTGGCCTCAGAATTAGTGCCTCATCAGTTGGGGAATTGATTTAGAATTCTTTTAATCCAGAAGATCATTAGAACATATGTGGCACTTCCAGGGAAAATCAAACAATGTGGAAATGATAGAGACTGGCAGTTACCTCTGAGCCACAGTAACAGTTCAACATCAGGGAAAAAATGATGACGTATTTTTCTTCTGAAGCCTATCAACACTTAATATTTTAAGTGTTTTTAACTGTATTTTTAGCTTGCAGCCAGTAGTTGGGACCCTTATTTTTTTGGGGGGGGTAGGAGTGGAGGGATGGGCAGAGGGAGAAGGTGAAAAGACAGACAGCTGTAAAGGCTTGAAGCAGATTCTGATTCTTTATTTTGTTTGACCTGATTTAACAAGCTTCCTCTGTTGAAATATCATAGTCTATGTTGGGAATTATGTCAGGAAGCACAATATGTGCAGTGTGGGTGAGTGAGCTTGCATAAACTGTCAATGAAGATCAATTATAGGAATTATTGAATTACACATTAGATAAGAAGCAGATGACTCCTTCTTGCATGCAAGTGCGGTATTTGGGCTAAATTAAAATGCAGTCATAAAGGCAGTGAAAATCTGTCACTGGGTGTCACAAGCTGCCCCGTTGATTCTTTTTTTCTTTATGATTAAAGTCCTGCAGTCTCATGGGTTTGGCATGAAGCACTTTGCAGGCAAAGTGAGAGAGCATCAATGTAATCACAATACACGATTTCTATGCAGCTTGAGCAGAAGTGGCCTCTTACAAAAGACTTGAAAGGGATGAAAAGCAAAGCGTTGTTTGGCAGTTGCCATTTTCTGATGTGTGTAAGGTAATCTCGATTTGTGCTGTGGGAGTTGTGTGTCCTCCTGCTCACAGCACAGCTGGGCAGCTGAATGACAGGCTTGTTCCTGCACCTCCATAATTTTTACTTTTATCAGCCAGTTTGCTGGATCTTTCTGAATGTTGAGATGGCATTTTTGCTCCAAGAGGCTCTGTTTAATGTAGGAAGACTGGTTCTAGAATAGCTACCCTTTACCAGACTCTCCAGAGCTCTTGAATGTCGCTGCCAGCATTGCCTGTTTGTGCTTCTGGCTCAGCTTGGTCCTCAAGAATCCCAGCTGGTGAAACAGAAACACAGTAGGATTTAAAGAGCCCTTTTCAAGAGAGAATAACACTTGTTATTCCCAGGAACTGAATGATATATCACCTTTAGCTGTTGGTTTATTGAAAGGCATCAGAATCAAACCCAGGAGAATATAGAGAGAGCAGAAGTACAACCTGTATGTAGCCTGTGTGCAAATCCTCTTTTATTCCAGTATCCTGTATTCTAAAATGTACAAGCTTTATTTTTTAATTGATGGTAGTTTGGGCTGATGTAGAACCCAACCTCCTCCACTGCTTTTACTGCTGTCTTCTGGAGGATTTGAAGCAGTAGCTTCAAGAAAGGTTGCTAGAAAATAACAAGAACTCAGCATAAATATTTTTTGTTTGTTTTGTCATGCTGAGGTGGTCTGTTTCTGATAATTGTTTGCTATGGAAAACTTTCTGCTTTCTACTTCACGTTTAAAAGGTTAAAAAAATTCTGTTATGCACTGTGCCCCAATAAGTCTGCACATCTCCTTTTCTTCCTAAGACAGTAATTGCTATTAGCTGTTCTCATCCCCCAGCAGAATTTGAAAATGCTGCATCTCATCCATTTCAAAATTTCAGAGCATCAATGGATGACACTCATTGCTCTGAGGAAAATCTAAGGAAAACTGGACAGCTGAGTGAAGAGCACAAAGTAGAAAATATTCTACTACCCTAGAAAGGAAAAAAGAAAAGTACCCACGTATGTAATTCATTCAATGAGAGAGCAATCTGAAACAGTAGCATAAACCCAGCTTTTATTAAAAAGTGGTTTTGGAAACTGTAAGTCCATCTGCAGTACTTTAGAAATACAGGGGGGGAAAAAAGAAAAGTACCCTAGGCAATTCTTTTTTCAGGACATATTTATTCCACAGAAACTCTTTGGCATGGAGTTTCCATTCCTCTTTCCAGATCTGTATTCTAGAATCCAGCCTTTGGCTAAAAATAGCTGAATGCAATCCCTTGGCAGACCGTGAACACAGTGTCATTGCATGCATGCCACCACAGTTTTTATTAGCTGGAGGAAATGTATACTGGCTTTTGTAGCCTTTTCCTTCCACGTAGCAAAGGAAGAAAAAACTGTAAAAAAACAATGGTAGTCAGGCCAATCACCATCAGGAATGGTGCAGAGCGCTCCAAAAGGCATGCAGGGACTTCCAGAGCAGGCAGAAATTGTCATTCAATCCCTGTATGAACATTAAGTTACTGCACTGATTGTCAGCGTTACCTCTTATCACTTATTCATCACAATTCTTAACATGGAAAAGCTGTTTAAAAATCAGAATCCTGCAATAGTCACTGTAAAATATTTCTAGGCTTCCAAGCAAACAGTATAGAACTAATTCTAGAAGGATTAAATAAAGTAACATGTAGGCTGTCATTGCTGAGTTCTTCAAGACAGGAATGAATACACCCACTCAGAGCAAGAACATCTGAAATCTGCAAAGAACCAAAATCGTGATTCCAAATTAAAAAATAGCCAGGGCAATTGTATCTACACTCTGTTCATCTTACCTGGAAGAGTCCTTCTACATACAGCTTTCATTTCCTCATCTGAGTACTTAGACTCTGATTGAAGCACTGCTGTTCTTTTCTACCCCCTTCATTCTTGCCACCACATGTGTAAGGCTGTGTTGCATAGAGTGCTGGTTAGTGGAATTGTTGAAATAGAGCTTCAAAATAAAAAATAACTTCTTTCAAGTTTTAAGCATCTGTGTTTTAATTCACTAGTTAGTAAAAGCTTGGTTGGGTTTATTTAAAAAGATGATACACAACTTTAACATTTTGTTTAATTTATTTTAATCACACAATCACAGAGTGTTAGGGACTGGAAAGGACCTTGAAAGATCATCCCTTTGCATCCCTCTGCCAGGGCTGGATCCTCTAGATCCAGTCACACAGGAACAGTCCAGGTGGGCATTGAACCTCTCCAGAGAGGGAGACTCCACAAACCCCCTGGGCAGCCCCTTCCAGTGCTCTGTCACCTTCACCATGAAGAAGTTTCCTCTCATTGTTACGTGGAACCTCCTCTGTTCCTGCTGACACCTGTTGCCCCTTGTACTATCATTGTGTGCCACTGAGTAGAGCCTGGCTCCTTCCTCCTAACACCTGCCCTTTCCATATTGATCAGCATTAATGAGGCCATCCCTCAGTGTCCTTTTATCCAAGCTCAAGAGACTCAGCTAGTTCAGCCTTTCCTCACTGGGGGATGTTTCACTTCCTTCATCATCCTTGTGGCTCTGCGCTGGACTCTCAAGCAGTTCTGTGTCCTTCTGGAACTGAGTGGCCAAGAACTGGACACAATTTTCCAGATGTGGTCTCACCAGGGCAGAGTAGAGGGGGAAGAGAACCTCTCTCTATCTACTAACCAATTAATACTTAATTTTGATGCTTCACTCAACAAGTACTTTTATTTTGCTTTCACATAATCATAGAATCATTAGGGATCAGAAGGGACCTTGAAAGATCATCTAGTCCAATCCCCCTGCCACAGCAGGATCACCTCGACCAAGTCTCACAGGAACACGTTCAGGCAGGTCTTGAATGTCTCCGCAACCCCCCTGTGCAGCCTGTTCCAATGCTCTGGTACCCTCACTGTGAAGAAGTTCCTTCTGAATAAGTCTTGGAATTCTGTAGTACTTTGTGGCTACATCTGTCAGCTAACACTAAGACAGCCAGAAAGCACCTTGTACTTCTTAATAACATCTACAGCAGAATCCACTGGAGTTGTTTCCTCAGTGTATGGATTTGACATGAGTAGGCTCTTCTCAGCTGAATTGGAGTTTGCAACTGACGTTCAACTGACCTATTTAAAAAACCCCAAACTAACACACATCCCTGTCTCCCTGGAGTTTTCATTCCAGTGGAAAACTGATTTAGTGATACTTCTCTCCCCAGATGGCAACTTGCCATTTGTTATGTGGTGTGGTTTCAATATCAATCTAACATTATTTACTGCAGCAAACTCCAATCTAGACCTGTGCTCCCCAAAATCACAATGGTACTTTTTTCAATGCCATTCAGCTAACTCCTGAATTAATTCACATCCATAGCTTCTCTGGAAATCAGCCAAATAGATTTATGAGTCCACATGGCTCTGCTACTCATCAATATTGGATAGGGAGATGCCTGTCTGGCACAGCTCTGTTGCTGGCTGACCTCAGGGACAGATATCAACTAAGAGCCTACTACTTACATTAAGATAGAATTAATCTTTTAGGGCACTTTCTCTTGATGATGGTCAGATTTCCAGTTTCCAAATATAGTGCACAGACTGGACTGAGTCAGAATTTTTTTCACCAGAAATCAGGATTACACAATGTTCTGCAGCCACAGGAGGGTGGGAATGCCAGGATTATAAGTGGAATTCCAACACATGGCAATGAAGCACTGCTGACAATCCTACAAGCAAGCACGTTATTATTGTAGTAAACTAAAGGGTGTATTTCCTGTGGAATTGTCACTTTCAGGCAGGGAAAAAAGTCCTTCTGTGAACATCTACAATTCATTCATCCTAATACAAATATAACAATAAATTCTAATGTGTTAATTGTGCTCTCAAAAGAATTTGGTGCATTCACTATAAAGATTTCTCAGTTAATATCTTGTTCTAGCATCTAGGTGAAACACAGTTTGTTATGGCCATCTTTTATGTGAGCACTGCATCTAAATTCCAGAGGAATTGAGTATTTGGTTGCACGCAATTTCCAGATGACAATCTGCACTGGTTTCATCTTCTAAAGCAGAGTTCATCATTGCCTTCCTTTCCACATCAGTGAAAACATGCAAGCAGTTCTTTAGCTACATTTAAAACAAGAGGTCTATTATAGTTGCTCAGAAACTTTATTAATTTTGCTTTAATTAAGCTCCAGCCACTTGTTGCTTTGCAACACAGATTCCCCATTAAGTCATGACAAATGTGGTTTTCAGCTGCTGCAGGAGATGTTAATGTGAACACATCAATATTCATGTGTCTTGACAGATCGTGAGGTTTACTAAATTGCTTTCAGTGAAACAATTCTTGTGGAATCAGGGGTGTTCCCGTGACAGCACGATGGAATCCTGAAGCTGAGATATATAAAAGAGTATTTGCTTTTCACTGCATCCAGAAGTTACAAAATGATCTCTCCAGAAAGTATTAAGGTATCTGTTCTAGGATAAATATAAAAAAATATGGAAGGCAGTGAGAATTCTAAAAAAGCTTAACTTTAGTAGGGTTAAATGGTCAGCTCATACATAAAAAAAAACTCGTTAGTGATCCAGTTCAGTTACTGTTTCGTTTTGGTGGCACCAGGAATGTATTATGATCATGTTTCAGCTCATATTGATATTCAACATAGAGCTGTGTGTTAGGAGAGTTTGGAAAGAAAACATTGGTAGTCACTGGTGTGTGCCAGAATGAAGAATCCTGAGAGTGGGGATTAGGTCTCTTCTAGTAAAGGTTTAGGGAAGAAATATTTAAGGAAGACTATTTAGATTTCATTTTCTTTCTGCTTATCTGAGGAGAATGATTGTAGAGTGGACTTTTTCAAAAACTTCTAAGAAGGAATTAGAAAATAATACAGAAGGAAAGACAAAATCATTTGTTTCCTGGCAATACTTTATCTTTGACTTCCTATCTGTCTTCATAAAGGAATTTATCTTCCACTCTCAATACTCCTGAAGAAGTGTTGTACAAGTATGTCTGTCCTGAAGAGTGCATAACTATTACACCTAAGGGTAATTTCATGCTAGTTTGGGAAAGTGGAAAAAATATGCCTACCATGTAAGGACTGTTCAGGTTCCACTAAGCAATGGAGTCACTGGCACCACCTGTTGTGTATCAGGTCACAGGATAGACTTGATCATCCCAGAGGTCTTTTCCAGCCTCAATAATCCTATGATTCTGTGCAAGTTACTATCAGCAAGGGTTTGTGATTGGATTCAAGCCAGGCAAGTTAAACTCTTTATTTTTATACAGAATGTGGCAACCCAGCATTAGGGCTAGGGAAAAACTGCAAGAGTTTGGTGTATTACAGCATATGTTAAATAGTGGTGATGCAGAGGAAGGGATAGAGCTGGTAAGGGCTGATTAACTTGTTTTCATGTGCATATAGATCAGCTATGGGAAAGGCCAGCTGGAACATTCAGTCAAAGAGTCACTGAAGAACATGATTTATTTCTGGAGTCCACTCTAGAAGCCCATGATGAAGACTGCTACCAGTCTGCATGAATGGAAACAACAGAGATGAAGAAATTTCCAAGGTAGGACAAGCAACAGGAGTTTTTTGGTAACACTTAGCTCTTAGAATTGTGAGAGCACAAGCCTTTTTCATTACCTTCAAGACATATCTAAGTGTCTGGAAGTTGGCATCCTGGTAGCAGTGAGGAATATCCGGGAGTGAGGAATATCGTTCTCCTCCAAAGATGAAGATATTTTAGAGTACTGCTTCTGTAAATACGGAAGTTTACAGCCAGATGGTGTCAGGGAAGATTTAGCATCAATCTGTCCATTCAAATGATGACGTTAATTTGGATGATAATCAGAATTCCAGGTTCTTGGCAAAACTCTGGCATACCTGCATCTTTTGTTTAGTGTCTTAGACCCCGAGCACGCCTGAAGGATGTTCCAGTGACAAGCAAACTTTGGAACATGGTCACCTTGATGTGCTACACAACAGCACAAGGAAGGAGAATTATGGCCAATGGCATTAAGGAAAATCCCTACTCTTGTAATAAAATCCCACCAAACTGATGGTAACCAATTCAGTGCATGGTGAGATGAAAAAATGTGTTGAGCACCATGCTAGGACCTATTTGGGGACAATCACAGAACTCTGATATGCTTCTGATTGACTTATTAATTTAATAGTAGGGAATAAGCCCTTGTTTCATGCAATGGCAGGTCTACTGCACCTGGGTCAAGGCAATCCCAGGCACAAATACAGGCTGGGTGGTGAACAGACTGAAAGCAGCCATAAGGAGAAGGACTTGGGGGTGTTGGCCGATGAAAAATCAACGTGAGTTGGCAATGTTTGCTCATGGCCCAGAAAGCCAACCACATCCTGGGCTGCATTGAGAGAAGTGTGACCAGTAGG